>JAJTUV010003058.1:0-79579 GCA_021653895.1 Mastomys natalensis
TCTGTTTGGTTGAGTTTTCTTGCAATTCTTTAGGAGATTTTTGTGTTTCCTGTTTAAGGGCTTCTACCTGTTTGCATGTGTTCTACTGTTTTTCTTTAATGGAGTTCTTTATGTCCTTTTTAAAGTCCTCTATCATCATCATAAGAAGTGATTTAAATTCTGCTTCTGCTTTTCTGGTGCAATGGGGTGCACAGAACTTGCTATGGAAAGAGAGCTGGGTTCTGATGATGCCAGGTAACCTTGGTTTCTGTTGCTTATGTTCTTGAGCTTGCTTTCAATAACTGGTTATCACTAGTGGTACATGCACTCACTGTCTCTGACTTAAGTCTGTCTCTCCTGTTGTCTTGCTTGTGTCAGAACTTCTCAGAGTCCAGCTGTCTATATGATCCTGTGATCCAGAGATCGTGAGTGGAAGAACTCCTAGAACTTAGGCTGCCTCTGGGATCTGAAATTCTTATGATCCTTGACCTGTTAGAGCACCTGAGAATCCAGCTTCCTCAAATTGTCTGTGTTCAGGGGATTCTCCTGTGCTCTAAGTGCAGGGGATTCTCCTCTGCTCTGAGGGTGTTGGAAGCCAACTCTTAGCCGAAAGCAGCTATCATATTTACAGCCATCTCGAGCCATATACCCTGACAAGAAACTTGTTTTCAATAGCCCGAAATAGCTGAGCACACTCTGATAAACATCTTGTTTTGCTGTTTAATGCTGCCAGCACCTAGGAGCACATGGTCTCCACGCTGCTAGGCACATGAGGTAGTGTTTTCAGTTGAGCTTGCCCAAGTGGGCAAGTCACGTGGCAAAGGGTATAAATACCCAGGATTTCCTTTCAAGAGAAAAAAGGAGAGAGAAAAAGAGAAAGATAAAAGAGATTTGATTAGACCCTTTGTCTTGTCTCCATCCTTTGCGTCTCTTGCCCCCCTGTCCCCACTCTCTCTCTCTTGCTAGACCCTGACCTGCAGACTGGAGCAGCAGAAAGGCCGTTACAAAGTAGCAGAACAGGCCAGCCATTACTATGGAGCTAGACAGACCAGACTGGACTGGGAGGCTGTTACATGGGTGCAGTGGCTACTCCTCTACTCTGAGTGCAGTGGCTCCTCCTCTGCTCTGAGTGCAGTGGTTCCCCTGGGATGTGTCAGGATATAGAGTCTTCATGGGAGCAAACCAGCTAAAGTCTGCTGCTCTAAGTACAGTGTTTCTTCTAGGATGAGTAAGGATATGGTGTCCTCACTGGAGTAGATCAGCTAGGAGTCTGCCCCAGTAGAAAGGACCACGTGAGGGATGGAGGGCAATGGTATTCTGGAGGGCTGGGTTTGGGTGTGTTCTGAGTGCCCCAGGCTCCCAGATGCAGCTCTGGGGCATAGGGTTGTGAGGGAGAGTTCTTACCTACTGCTCTGAGTACGGTGGTTCCTCTAGAATAGGTCAGGATATGGTTGCTTCAGGAGAGCAAACCAGCTAGGAGTTGGCCCCAGCAGAAAGGTGATCAAGAATATTAATATAGTAAAAGTAGCCATTTTATTAAAAGATATCTATCAATTCATTTATATACCCATTAAAATATAAACACAATCTCCAGAGAACTTAACAAAAGAAAATAAAAAAGATTTCTAAACACACTCCTGAACAATTAAAGAATTGTTGAATGTATTATTAATCCCAAACCTGGGAGAGAAAGATCACTCACTCACCCAAATCATCATGGCAAAATTAAATAAAGCAAGCATTTTTATTCATGTATGCCAGTGAACTCCTCATGGATTAGGGTTCAAGAGGTCAGCATTCAATGTGAGGAAGACAAGACTTTTATAGCTCAGTGGTATGGTGTTTCCAAGTGGGAGATTTGGTGAGAAAATTAGGTGGGCTTACAGGAGCAGAACATAAACATAACAAGTTAGGAAATCCTGAAACAAAGAAAAGGTTGCATCCGGAGATAACAAGGTAGTCATGGGTTGTAGCATCACCTTTTGACCCAATGGAAGGGTTAAAAGATGAATAGAATCAACTTTTTGAAACATAGACATGAATGCCATTCCAAGAATGAGCAGTACAGAACTGTCTATTCTTACAATGTGGAACATAGCTCAGTCCTTGAGAAACAAAAGTTGTATCATAGACAAGAATAAACCTACTTTGTCTTTACTATAAGATGGCTTTTAAGTCTAAGATGACATCAGGCTGGATATTCAGTAAAGCCAGTCCTGATCTCGAACTGTACTATACAGCTACAGGAATAAAAACAGCATAACATTGACACAAAAAGCAAAATGTTGATGAATGGAATAGAAGTGAAGACCCAGACATAACACAATAAAATATCAGACACATTAGACACCTGATTTTTGTTGAAGAAGTAAGAAATACACAATGGAAAATATACAATTTCTTCAAAAGATGATATGGGTCAAACTTAATGGCTGCATATACATGCAAATAGAACCATGGTTAACACACTTCACAAAACTCAAATCCAAAGGGATCAAAAATCTCAACATAAGAACAGAAACATTAATTCTGACAGACAAGAAAGGTGGGAATATTTTGAAAACATTTTCAAAGGAAAAAAAAGGAGCAAGCAGGGTGCCGACCCCACTGCTTTTCAGACAAGCCGTCTGAACTAGTGGGTGTGGTTGGCTGCAAATGCTGGAGGAGGGGGGGAGTCCTAGAATGAGGGTCAGGGAAGCACACGGTTAGCTCTGAGCTCAAGAAATCTTTTCTGTAACCATGTGGACGGTTACTCTGACCAGTGGGGAATGGGGGAACAGGCAGAACACATAGAAGGATTAAGAATAAAGGTAGATAAATGCTTGAATATAAGGAGCTTCTTTCCATTTACCAGACCGCTGGCAGTATGTGTTAAGACCTTTTGAAATGATTGGGTCTAGCATGCCATTAGGTGGCTACATTAGTCCATTATCTAGAGGGTAACGAATCCAGACCTTATTGCAGAGTTGTATCAATTTGGAAGGCCTCAAATCAGTTGTTAATCTTAGAGATTTGAGATTTTTTTCAGTAGACAACCCAGTGGGGTGTCTATGGGTACAGTCAAAGACAATGTGTTGCCCATTGGGTGAAGGGGGCTGTTACCGAGCTATCAGTACGCGTCCCAAAGAAAAGCTGGCAACAAAAAATCAGACAAACAGCCTAGATATCAGGTCATCACAAGAATATCTAGGGGCCTCGGTGGAGCTCCTGGAGTCCTCCAGAAAGTATCCCACCTGGTACCAAGATTTCCAGCAGCTGTGAGAGCTTGGGGGAAGCTGGGAGCTACTTTCGAAGGGGGGGGTGTCACCCAACGGCCAATGTCCTAAGTTGTAGGTCAGCGAGAGGCCAGTCATATGGACTGGGGCAATGAAAACCCAACCCCTAAGCCCAGGGACGGCTGGTAAGGCCCTAACTGGGCATCCAGGGTCCCTCCCACCAATTGGAAGCTCCTTACCAATTAATATGCCGGTGTGTGTTTGCGGCTTGTGCAGTCTGGTATCAGGAAAGGTGGAACCGTGAGGTCTGTGTCCCTGTCTGGCTACCCAGCCCATGTGGCAGAGCACCACATGGGGGCCGCAGCGGCACAGATCACATGGTGAAAGTTTTGTCTGCAGCAGCAGTGGAAATTCACGTGGTTGGTGATGGCAGGTAGCAGCAAATGGAGTCCGCGATGGCAGCGGGATTGGCTGAGGCGTGGCAAACCATGTGGTCCTGCATGGGGTCACAGCAGCTAACAGCTGGCAGAAGCTGCCGTGGTACCTGAAGTATCAGAGTCATGGCACCAATGATGGACTTCCGCACGCAGCTTAGAACAGACAATACCAGACCAAACGGTTCCACAAAAGGGGGGGGGTGGTTATTAGGGAAGAAGGCAAATGTGGGGAGAGAAGCAGGACGAGATGGTGGAGAAAGGAGGTGAGAGAGAGGAGAGAAGTGGAGGCTGGCCATGACCACATGGATAGAGGGGGAAGGGAAGGGGGGAGGTGGGAGGGGACAGAAAGAAGCTAGAGGCAAGAGAGCAAGAGAGAGAGGAGAAGGCAAGCAGCCCCTTTTATAGTAGGGAGGCCTACCTGGCTGTTGCCAGGTAACTGTGGGGAGGAGTATACCTGGCTGTTGCCAGATAACTGTGGGGGTGGAGATTAGACAGAATACTAATAACAAGGATACCCGGAACAGGTCCCATATATTGTGGTTTGGAAAGATCTGGTTACCAATTCTCCTCCATGAGTAAAGTCTTTTCTTCCAACACCCCCAACTAACGCTTCTTCACCTGCAGGAATGACACCTACCCTAGTAGCAGAAGAACAAAAGTGAGAGCAGGAAGCCTTCAAGCTTCCAAAATCCCCTTATCCCATTTTACAGGATAGTACTCCAGAATAACTCATATTCCCACCACTTTATGTCCAGGTGCTGACTGAGATGGCAACTCTGGCCTCGGTTGGGACGCCGCCTATACCTATCCCTCAGTACTTACCTCCTGAGCCTACACCTACCATTCCTTTTGGGGGACCTCCACCTTCCCTGCCCAGAACTATCCCTCAGTTCTTACCTACTGAGTCTACACCTGCCCTTCCTTTCGGGGGACACACCTCCTCTATGGGTTCCACCTGAGGGACATGCAACACCATTTGTGGAGCCTATCCATGCATTCAGGCCACCAGGACAACCACACATGCTCCTACCTGTGCAGGTTCTTCCAGAAGGACCGGTGTTCCTGGAAGTGGAGCCTGTGCATGAATATCCACCAGCACATGCATTGGCCTCCATGCTTCCTTTCGCAAATTCACCTATGGGAGTGGCCCTTCCACCCCCATTTGCAGGACCTGCACCCATGCTTCTGCACCAAGGGATTCTCACAGCAGAGTTGACAGTTCCCATGCCAACTCCATCCCCACCCTCGTACCCCATGGGAAGGGCACCCAAGGTTCCAACAGTGTCATCTTCAGAGATGGAGGGGGTCCCTGCACAAGGGATTTGGAGTAGGTATGCAGTGGTGCCACCTCAAGCTGTAAAACCAGAGACAGACTCCACTATTTTACCCTTGAGGGCAGCAGGGCAGGTGGATGAGCAGGGAAACCAATCCCACCATTATTGGCCTTTCGCTACTGCTGATCTTTACAATTGGAGAAGAGAACATGCTAGATTTTCTGTTAACCCTAAAGACCTCATTGGTCTCTTAGATACTATGCTTTTTACCCATCAACCCACTTGGGATGATTGTCAGCAGTTGTTACAGATTATTTTCACAACAGAGGATGTGGAGAGCTTTTGGGGCTGCTTGGCAGGAATCTGACTTGGCCAAGGACAAGGAAATAGGCTTTAGGCAGGAATCTGACATTGGGCCATGACAAGGAAGTAAGTTCAGGCAGGAATCTAATTTTAGGCTAAAACAAGAAATTAGGTTCAGTCAGGAATCTAAGTCTTAGGCTAGAACAAAGAAGTAGGCCTCAGGCATGAATATGACTGTGGACTAGGACAGGCTCTGACATTTTTGTCATCCTGATGAGCCCTTAGAAACAGTGATCATGGGAGTGATCATAAGACTTTGTCTATTGCCTTGTTTGTTCCTTGACTATTTGCATCTATTGTATTGCTGGTTCCTCAACCTAGAACTGACCTAAATACTTACATGTAATTAAAATGGTTTAAAGGAAAATTGAGAGAAAATAAACCTGCCTCAGCCTTCAGTCTCAGAATTGGCTGGGGTCATGCTGCAATATTGTCTAATAATCTCTTTTCTTTTAATCCTCACTCCTGTACTGGAAAACATGTTGACTGACTGAGCTGGCTTGGTCAGATGGCGCCTCAATGTTGGAGCTCCAGTAAATTGAATACAGTGAAGGACACTGTAGGAATTGGAAGCGTGTACAAAGGAAAAGTAAAGAAGATTTGGGCCAGCAGTAAGTAAACCTTGTAGAAGGACAAGGTAATGGTAAGATGTGTTTTGTGTATGTGTTTAGAGTTATGCTAAAATCTAGAGAAGCAAAGGTAATTCTCACAGATGCTTTTAGAGTTTGGACCCTGACTAGAGATAGTTTACGCCCTAGACATGGGTTTGAGAAAAGCAGTCCTCCCTACTCTCTGTTGATACTTTGGCAAAAGTGAAGAAAAATGAATATAAGCTGTCCTAGAGCTCTCCTAGGAACAGGCAGAGGTCAGGAAACATCCTGCCTCCTCTCTGGCTCCTACTTAAAAAATGCTTGGTTCTGGGTCCCTTAGGTAGGATATCTGGGTAGCTTTCTTGGGACATCTAGTCCTCTTCCCTCTCTGTATTGTCTGTCCTTGGTGCACCAATCTGTCCATGTCTGTGTTATGTCTGTGTTTTTGCTTCATTGCTTGAATGTTTTCTGTGTTTCATGTTCAAAAGAAAAATTAGTTAAAACTTTATCTGCTAGTTGTTCACCCCTTGATTCAGTTTTAACTCATTTCAAAGAAAAAAGAAAGAAAGAAAAAGAAAATAAAACAGAAAAAAAGAAAAAGAAAAAATAAACAGAAGTTTCAATTGGCCTTTGGAACCCTGCCCCTGTAGTTAGGAGTATAGCACAGCTGGAGAAGCCCTGCCACGGTCTCATGGTAAAGAGCTGATGATTATTTCTCCTAAAAAATCTGTGACTATGATTATTGGGTTCAGCAGGTACTAAGGTGCGTCTCTCTTTAAATTACGGCTAGAAAAAGTAAGAATTTTGTCTGGTTTAAATAAGTAAATGTGTGCAGCCATTTCAATTTTATTTCTGACTGGTTTTAAAGGTATAAATATGTTCTGCATGTCTTGGTTATAGATTATTGGCTTATAAGTTATTGGTTATGATTAAAAATTTGTAACATTGGTAATAGAAAGTTGGTTTAAAACTGGTAACTCAGGGTTGGAGTCATTCTAAACAGCAACACATGGCATGAGCCAACCCAGGTAAACAGGTCTCTAAAGATATGTCTAAACTAGATAATATTTTATGTATTATAAAGACTTAAAAAATATTTATGGCAGTGACTCTTTGAGGTATTGGAAGCTGTACTGTCTTGCATTCATGTGCAGGAATTGGCAGGCAAACTTTGCAGCATGGGGGTGATGCACTTGGTGTTGATTTTAGAGAAACTGGACTGATTGTTGGAGGTTAAGTTTTACTTTCCAAAGTTATGGTTGTGCTCTGGTGTTACAAGGGAAACTCACAGATTGTGGTTGAACTGCCAGTGTTCCATTGGCCGCAATTGGCAGTTAGATCACAGGTTCGGTATTCTAACTCAAACATATTTGTAATTAAGAAAAAATCAGGCAGGTGGAGATTGTTGCAGGTTTGCTGTGGAAGGTTGATGAGACTATGAAAGTTGTGGAGGCTTTGCAGCCTGGCTTACCTACTCTAGCTGCCATTCAAAGAAATGCATATAGAATTATTATAGATTTGAAGGATTGTTTTTATATTGTTCCTTTACATTCTGGTGACTGTGGGAGGTTAGCATTTAGTGAGTTTGCTTGTAATTTTGGAGAATCCATGAAGTGATATCTCTGGAAAGTTTTGCCTCAAGAAATGGCTAATAGCCTTACACTATGTAAAAAAATTTGTTGCTGTTTCAGTACAAGAAGTTATGAGTTTGAATCTTTCAGTGTATATTATTCACTATATGGATATTTTGTTAGCTGATCCCTCCGAAGGAGTTTTACTGCAAGCCTTTGCTCTCATACAATGAGCTTTAAAATCTTGGGGAGTGCTTGTTGCTCCAGAAAAGATTCAAAGGCAGTATCTTTTACAATGTTTGGAACCTCAGTTATATCCTAAGCAGATTGTGGCACAGAAAATTCTAATAAGAAAAGATAGTTGGGGCTGGAGAGATGGCCCAGTGGTTTAGAGCACCAACTTCTCTTCCAGAAGTCCTAAGTTCAATTCCCAGCAACCACATGGTGGCTGACAACCATCTGTAATGGGATCTAGTGCCCTCTTCTGGCTTGCAGGTATACATGCAAAAAAATAGTTTGCTTTTTAACTATTTTCAAAAGTTGTTAGGAGACATTAATTGGTTAAGAACTCATCTTAAGCTTACCACAGGAGAACTTAAACCTCTGTTTGATACCCTTAAGGGTGATGCAAATCCTAATTCCCCTCAAAAATTAACTGAGGGACGAATAGCTTTGCAGAAGGTGGAGGAAGCAATTAATCAACAACAGCCCTACTTCCTCCCATCTTGGGACCATTAATTGGGTTATTTTTGCTGATTTCTTTTGGTCCCTGGGCCTTAAATAGGCTGACTAACTTTGTGAAACAACAGATACATAATTTGGTAGCAAAACCTATTCAGATACATTATCATAAGTTAGCTATGGAGGACCACGAGACTCAAGATGAGGTTGCTACTCTATCCAGGGTGTTCCCAAAACCCATCTCCACCCAACCTAAAAGAGGGGATTTCCACCCCTAGACCAAACAGAGAGGGGCCACCCAGAACCCCCTCTGACTGGCAATCTGAATTCTTGCTTAGGCTGTGAAGCTAAGCACTGCAAGGGAATATAAGTAAAAGTTAAAAATATCTCTCTGGGTTCCCTGAGGGAAAAGCCTGACTGCATAGGGGTTGATTCAAAAGTATACCCTCTCCAGGAAAAAGACATTGAGATGGGTATTGCCCTCATGCCTCACTGGACAACGACAGGAGGACTGGAGCCATTACAAGGTCCCCTTCAATTATTGGAGATCAGGCCTCTATCCTCGCATTCACAAGATTAGAATCACCATGGCCCTTCTATACTTAGAGAAGGGAGGAGATGACAGGGCCAGCCCTGCTTATACACTGAAGACCTACAATCAGCCATAGGCCTAAAATCAGCAATAGGCCTGACATACATACATGCTAACACAAAGTCTCGGGTCTCTGTGGAAAAACACTGAAACAAATGGCTATAAGCTATTATAGACAGGCAGTCTTTGTGGAAATTTACCAGCCTGAGTAGTCTTAGACCTTGTAAATAGGTAGCCTCCGTGGATAGTACCAACTTAGATAACAACAAATGAATCCTAGGCAGAGTCATAGTGACCTGTCCCCTGAACCTACACCCAGCTGATACCCTGTTCTGAAAGATATCTGTTCTTTCCCTGAACATTTACACTCCACTGTCATCCCTTTCCCCACATCCTACCTTTTTGTGTTTATAACCCCTGTGTGAATATGTAAAAATTATGATTTGATTTAAATAAAAAAAGAAAATATATTGGGAAAGAACCTGATGAAATATTTATTCCTTATTTCAAACAGCAGTTAAATTGGTTATTGCAGAACACTGATATTTGGCCTATTGCATGTGCAAATTTTTCAGGCAAAATTGATAATCATTATCCAAAAGATAAGTTGTTATAATTTTCTTGAATGCATGCTTTTTTATTTCCTGTAAATTTACACATGCAACCCATAGAAATTGTACTTACTGTGTTTACAGATGGCTCATCTAACGGGAAGGAGGCATATGTGATTGGATCACATGTTCATTCTTTTTGAGTTTCCTCCCACTTCAGCACAAGTTATTGAACTACATGCTGTAGCCCTGTTTTTGAAATGCTGAAAAACCAAGCTTATAATTTGTATACTTATAGCCAATATATAGCACATGTGTTTACAATTACTTGAAACTGTTTCTTTTTTTAGATACTACTAATCCTCAAATTTTGCAATTACTTATGCAAATCCAACTCAATTTAAGAGAACATACAGTTAGTTCCTTATTTTGTAGGACATTTAAGAACTCATACTGGACTGTCAGACACCTTAGTGAGGGCAATGCCACAGCAGATTTGTACACCAGGAAGTTTATCGACCTTACACAGGAATAGTTAGCCAAACAATCTCATTCTTTACATCATCAAAATAGTAATAGCTTTAGAAAATAATTTGATATTTCTAGAGAATGTGCATGTCAAAATGTAAAGACTTCTCCTGAATGTCCTCAATTTCTACCTGTACCACATAATGGTGTTAATCCTCAAGGACTTATACCTAATCAATTATGGCAAATGGATGTTACTCATATTTCTGATTTGGAAAATTAAAATATGTACATGTGACGATTGACACCTTTTCAGGCTTTCTAGTTGAAACTGCTTTAACAAAAGTAACTAAAAATGTAATTAGTCATGGCCTACATTGTTTTTCTATGCTGGTTGTTCCAAATCAGATTAAACAAATAATGGAACCAGCTATTACAGTCAAACATTTGAGATGTTTTATCAACAATTTAATATTATCTATATTACTGGGATTCCTTTTAATCAATAACAAGATATTGAAGAAACAGGTATTGTGGAACTTCCAGGGTGACACAGAGAAACCCTATCTCAAAAAAACAAAACAAACAAACAAAAAACAATAATCTTCATAAAATAAAAAAGGGGGAGTTATATCCCCGTACACCACTAATTTATTTAAATCATGTTCTTCTATTTTAAAATTTAAAATTTGGATGCCAACGAACTCTCTGCTGAGTTTCTATGGTACCCTACAACTAAGCGTACTTATGGCTAAGTGAAATGATAGGATCCACATACTGCCATGTGGCATGATCCAGATCAGGTATTTAATATGGGGAAGAGGCATGTTTGTGTTTCTTCCACAAGATGCTGCAGAAGCATGGTGGTGAGACATGCTGATGCTAGGACAAAGAATGATGCTGACTTGTAAACTTCAGAGTGCCCTGATGATGGTGACTGGGAAGCTGTATTGGACATATATTCCTAACCCACCTTTGCTTGCCTGTATCCCAGATTGGACAAGCTGCTTTGCTTCAAGCTTTTAGACATTGTGGGACAGAGAATCAAAAAGATAAGTTTTAATGACTCTTCTACTTCCTTTAATGTGACCAGTTATTCTGACTCATTGATGGACTAGTCTAGAAATCAATCCAATATTGAAAATGACAGTCTTCATTTGGAAGGCTGGTTCTGGACATTTTCAGAGACATATTTGGAAGTTAGCTATAGTTCTCTATGATGTTAGCAATAGATAAATTTGGGACAGGATCTGGATTTCAAAGAATTTTTAATGTATGTGTTAAGGCTCTTTTAATTGTCATGTTAAAATTACTTTTGTTTCTTCTACAGTATTCAGTGTAAGTTCTATTGGTTGTACACTTTCTAATTGTGTTAATGTGTTGAAATCTGACATGTCTTTTATGATGGTCTATCAACCAGCTTTTTTATTGCCTGTGAGTATTACAGAACCTTGGTCTTCTGAAAAAAACCTTGCAAGTATTGGAAGAAATTTTAGGAGGAGCTAAGGTGGGATGAGTTAGAAGAGGAAGAGGAGAAAGGAGGAGAGGAGGAAAAGGAAGAGGAGGAGCCAGGAGACAGGTGAGGAGAATAAGAGAGGAGATGGAGGTGGATGTTCATGTGTCTGTAGCAGTCAAAGGTAGTTGGTATATCTAGGCTGGGTATTGGGTTACAGTTTTGATTGTATGGGTATCTTGTTACTGATAATTATCAAATATATAAGCCTTTGATTAGTCTTTAAACATTAGAGTCTCATCTTTCTACTGAGCCCGAGTGGATGGCAGGATGCCCTGGGCAATGCCCAGCCTTGCAAAGACAGCGTGGGAGATTGAGCCATCTCCCATGCTGACGTCTCGTGGGTGGCAAGGCTGGTGTTTCTAGTTGGCCATTTCTAGCTGCAGCACGCACGTGGCCTCTGGCCAAGAAACATGGTGGCTGGGCTAGGCAGAGCCGCTGCAGCTTAGATATTTGGCCTGAGCCAGAGGCCTTTTTAAATAATTTCTACAACAAGAAGTGAGTCAGGCTTTAAGCAGAAGCACAAGGGTAGTGGGCTTGATTACTGTTGGCATAGCAGGTTTGATTACATTAATTGCTAGCACCACTGCTTCTGCAATTGCTTTGACACAAGAAGTTAAGACAGCTATGATTTTTAATCATCTAGCAAAAAAAATGTTACTAATATTCTGAGTATTCAAGGGGATTTGGATAGACATTGGAACATTGATATTTATGATAGTATTCAAATTAATGGAGAGGAAGTTCAGGGTTTAAATGTAAGGTGCCATTTCAAGTATCGTGCCAAATACCAATGGATTTGTGTTACTTCTAAAATTTACAATGACAGCCACTATAATTGGGAAAAGGATCGAAGACACTTGCAGCATATTTGGCATAATTCTAACACCTCTTTGGATGTTTTAGTTTTGCACGCTGAGATTATGAATTTAAAGAATGATGCTCCACTGAGCTTTGATCCAGCAGTTACTCCTGATAAAATTATTCATGGCCTGATATCAGTATTTCCTTCTTTGTCAAGCTTCAAGAATGGCACATATAGCTTGATCATGCTAGCCCATTTCGTCCTGGGAATACTTTTATTCCTGCCCTGTAGGACCCTGAAGGGCTGCTATGCCTTGGCTGAGCCTTTCTGTATGCTGCTGTCTACTAAGTAATATTCTGCGGTTCCTCTAGGATAAAAACATCCTGACTAAGGCATGGTGCCCCAGGAAGGGAATTTACACTTGACATCCTATTGCCCCCCAATTGAGTTCCTGTTTTTTCCTGAGTTTGTGTTTTCCCTTCCCTGGCTTAGTGTATATATTGAACCTGTTCAGTAAAGGCTTTGGCATTCTCTCACAAGGGATGACTCGAGTCTGAGTATTTCTTTAATCCCCCAGACCTATGCCTGAGCTCAGTACCGAGGGCAGCGCCGGAGCTGTCAAGTGGAGGTTCCACTGAGATTGAGAAAGAGAGGAGAATCTGACCAGAATTGTTCCTGGAAGGAGCTATCTGGCCGGTGCAGAGTGGAACGTATTGGAGAGGCGGCACAGGATCAAACTGAAAGCAGCGCTACTGAGTGTGAGCTTTGATCACACCATGGGAATTGTGAGTTCCTTTCTACTAATATTGGCTCAGGATGATGCAGGTAAGGAATCCTTGTATGAGGCAGAGAATAGCTCCAGCTCTGAGGATGAGGAGGAAACTTTAGAAAGGGAAATAGCTTATTTAAAAGAAAGATTAAAGAAATGCAAGGTCCAAAAGGGAACGGATTGGAAAGGAGAGTGACCTCCTAGTAAAAACCCTTTTGTGGACTCCAGAGGCCACTGCTCCTCCAGCATATGAAGAATGCTCCCTGAAGGATTGGTGGGTAGCAGAGCCCATCCTTAAGAAGGGGGTGATTTTTTCTAAAACAGGTTCCAATTATGCTTACCCTGTAATGGAAGTCCCTCACCCCAATGACCCTGGGCAAATGCTTAGGCAGCATGTGCCTTTGTCTTTTAAGGAATTAAAGAGCCTTAAAGAAATCAGTTTCCTCCTATGGGGCCTTGGCACCCTTTACTTTGACAATTCTTGGGTCCTATAGCACCTTTAATTTAACACCAGGAGATTGGCAACAACTATGCCGTGCAACGTTGAGTGAGGGAGACTATTTACTGTGGAGGGGAGAATATCAGGAGCAATGTGTTAGCTTGGCAACATTAAATGCACAGGCAGGGCAGCCCCAGAGAAATTTGGAAATGCTAACTGGATCAGGACAATATGTTGCTCTCCAGCAGCAGATTCATTATGATCTTGCTGTTTATGCCCAAATTGCCACTGCAGCCATTAGAGCCTGGAAGACTTTGCCTAATAAGGCGGCTGGAGGTCAACTATCCGAGGTGGTCCAGGGACCCTGTGAGACCTTTGAAGAATTTGTGAATAAACTACTCCAGTTAGCAGAAAAATTGTTCGGGGATGCTGATACCGCCATGCCCATAGTAAAACAGTTAGCTTTCGAAAATGCCAATAAATGGTGTAACGAAGCCATTAGACCACATAGATCAAAAACTTTAGATGATTATATTAGAGTTTGCAAGGAAATTGATGGAAATTTTATTATGGGACAAGTACTCGCAGCTGCTGTGCAAAAGGGATCTAGCAAGAATAAAACTTACTTTGGATGTGAACAAGCTGGACATTTTAAGAGGGATTGACCAGGGAACAAGGGGATTATGGGTCCTGGCCTGTGCCCTAAATGCCGAAGAGGCCATCATTGGAGTAATGAATGCAGGTCAAAATCAGATGCTGACGGCCACCCTCTCCCAGCTTTGGGAAATGGGCAGTGGGGCCCGCTCCAGGGCCCACAAGCCAAAGTGTACAGAGCCATGAATACCACTATTACCCCTACTCCAGTTCGGTTTATGCCTCAAACCAACCCCTTTATGTCAAAGACTTTGTCAGAGGTACCCCAGGAAGTACAGGATTGGACCTCCACTCTTCCACCAGAGCAGTATTGACACCTAAAATGGGCCCTCAAGCATTAGGCACTGGAGTGTATGGCCCCATTCCTTCAGGGAGTGTAGGCCTTCTCCTAGGAGGCAACAGTGCCTTGTTGAAGGGAATTAGGATCCTTCCAGGAGTAATAGACTCAGATTTTACTGGAGAAATTAAAATTATGGTTACTGTTGATAGAGGAGTTGTAGTTCTTCTCCAGGGAGATAGAATTGCTCAGCTAGTTCTCTTGCCACAGTTACCCACTAAAAAATGCTACAATTAAGGATGCTAGATGTGATGGAGGATTTGGATCCACAGGGACTGCTGCCTTCTGGGTTTCTACCCTCGAGAACCGCCCTACCCTTACCCTTTGGGTTGATGGAAAGCCTATGAAAGGAATTCTGGATACTGGTGCAGATACTACTGTGGTATCTAAAACATCTTGGCCTAGTAGCTGGGCCCTGGATAGGTCCTCTTCCACCTTACAAGGAGTGGGTATAGCTGCCGCACCCCTTAAGAGTAGTAAGATCTTAAAATGGCAAGATGAGGAAGGACATGAGGGATGGTTTCAACCATTTGTCTTGGAACATCTCCCCATTAATTTATGGGGTCAAGATGTACTTAATGACATGGGAGCTGTCCTCACAACCCAACCAGTTCAGGGCATGATGAAAAAACAAGTATATATTCCTGGGAAAGAATTAGGGAAATATTTACATGGAAGATCCCATAGTGTTACCAAAGGATGTCAGATAGTCAGACACTATAAAGACAAAACTGGAACAGGAAATTTATATTAAGGGTCACTGTGGAGCCTCCTAAACCATTACCAATCACATGGAAATCCAACGAGCCCATGTGGATTGAACAGTGGCCCTTATCTAAGGAAAATTAGAGGCAGCTCATTTATTGGTACAAGAACAACTTTTGGCAGGACATATCATCCCATCTACATCCCCCTGGAATACTCCTATATTTGTTGTTAAGAAAAAAATCAGGAAATGGAGATTATTACAGGATTTAAGGAAATTAATAAAACTATGATGCCAATGGGGGCTACTCAACTTGGATTGCCTATACCAGTTGCTATTCCAAAAAACTGGCACATGTTAGTGATAGATTTGAACGATTGTGTATTTAACACACCCTTACATCCTCAGGATTGCGAATGCTTTGCATTTAGTATTCCCTCAGTCACCTTTAAGCAACCATCCCATAGATATCATTGGGTGGTGCTGCCCCAAGGGATAGCTAATAGTCCCACCATGTGTCAAGTCTATGTGGCAACTGCTCTTCAACCATTAAGGAGAAGACATCTATATATGTATATAATTCATTTTATGGATGATATTCTACTTGGAGCTAGGGAAGAAAAGGAGCTTTATGAGGCCTATGCCAAACTGCAAAATGACTTGCAAGCTGTTGGGTTGGTTATTGCCCCTAAGAAGGTTCAAAAGAATTTTCCATATCAATATTTAGGACATGAATTATTACAAAAGGGAATTCGACCTCAAAAGTTACAAATTAGAATAGATTCTCTGAAAACTTTAAATGATTATAAAACATTGTTAGGAGACATAAATTGGCTAAGACCTTCCTTACAATTAAGCACAGGACAGTTAAAACCTCTCTTTGATATTGTTAATGGAGATGCATCACCCATCCCCCCAGACAATTAAATGAAGAGGCCAGGGAATGCTTGAAAATGGTACAGGAAGCTCTAGAATAAGCTCATTTAAATTATGTAGACTATTCAAGGTAACTGTTATTTGTGGTTTTTGCATCAAAACATTCCCCAACGGGTGCCTTTTGGCAGGAGTGCCCTATTTTATAAGTTCACTTGCAAGCTTCACCCTCCAAAGTTGTTTTGTCTTACCCACAGGCAGTGGTTTCCTTGTTGTTCAAAGCCCATAAAGTAAGCCTACAAACATTTGGTAAAGAACCAGACATGTTTATTACTCCTTATAATAAGGATCAGATCCAAATTTTATCTCAAAATTATGTTGATTGGGCCTTGTTTGTTTGTACCATTAATAGCCAATTTGATAATCATTATCCTAATAATAAGTTGTGTCAGTTTTTTAAGCTCCACCTGGTGGCTTTCCAAAAATTATTTCCAAAAAACCCTTGAATCGGGCTTGCCTAGTATTTACTGATGAATCCTCCAATGGTAGGACTGCAGCTGTTTCCCAAGGTAGAGTTGAGACGTTACAGATGACCAGTTGCTCTGCACAATTAGCAGAGCTAAAGGTTGTACAATTGGCACTATCTTTGTTCCCAAATGAAGCTTGCAACATCTATACTGATAGTGTATATGTTTCTCAAATTATGGAACCCTTGGAGACTGCATCTTATGTGGCACCTGTGTCTTCAATTTGTTCTTGTCTATTGCAGGTGCAAGCTCTTTTATGGCAGCGAACTTTGCCTGTATTTGTGGGTCATATTCGGGGACATTCATTGTTGCCAGGCCCCTTGGCCCAAGGCAATAGTGAGGCTGATTTTCACACCAAACAAATTTTGCTTGCCTTAAATTTAGTTACTAATTATGATAAAGCTGTTGCTGTGCATAATAAATTTCATCTTAATGCAAATTCTTTGAAATTTCATTGTGATATTACCAGAGAACAGGCTGTTTAAATCATTACTCACTGCCCTCACTGTACTCAGTTTATCTCCTCCCCTAATTTGGGAGTGAATCCCCAAGATCTTACACCCAATGATATTTGGCAAATGAATGTTACACATGTTCCCTCGTTTGGGAAATTATACTTTGTCCATGTTACCATTGATACCTTTCCTGGTATGATTTTTGCCTCAGCTCACAGTGGGGAAAAAAATAAAAGATGTTAAGAACCATTGCCTACAGACATTTGCCTATTTTGGGGTTCCCCACCAAATAAAGACTGATAATGGCTCAGCCTATTGTAGTGTGTCCTTTAATAAATTTTGTGATGAATATAATATTGCCCATAAGACGGGGGTTCCTTATAATCCACAAGGCCAGGCTATAGTGGAAAGAGCACATTTAACCTTAAAATATTATCTTGAAAAAACAAAACAGGGGGAATTTACCTCACTTCATGCAAGATTATCCTTTATGTTATATATTTTAAATTTTTTATTAGTGGATAAGGATGCATTGTCTGCAGCAGACAGACATTGGAAACGAGCCCAGAAGGCACTGGGCTTAGTGAAATATAAAGAATTGTCATCAGGTATATGGAAAGGCCCTGACACTGTATTAGTCAGGTTGAGAGGTTCTGTTTGTGTTTTTCCTAAAGATGCTGAAAGTCCTGTTTGGATTCCTGAGCATTGTGTGCGCCCTGTCACTAAGCAGCCTTGCCCAAGTGGAGATCTACTGGAGCCTCATGAGGAAACCCCCAGTTCAAATATCAATGGGGATAAGCAGCTTGACTTGACAGGTCATAGTTCCCACCAACAAGACTACTGGAAAAGCTGCTGCTAATTCTGAGAAACCAACAATTTTTTTATGTTAATATTAATGTTACTTGTGTGCAGCCTCTCTATGGAAAGAAGTTTCTAGCAGGACTCAAACTGGCCAGAAGGCTCCTTAAAGTCTGGGCTAGAGGTCCTTGTCTCTGGGAGTCCTACCCTTTGGGGCAGCCACAGCAGGATTGATATTTCTTTGCCACTTTCACAGACAGCAGATCCAGTCCCAGGCAGTTACTAAGCAGGTGCTCATGTTGCTGGCACAAGAGAACCCTTCTGCCCAGGTTTGGCTCAGCCTTTACCGAGAATAGTTAGTCAATGACGGGCAACTCCTTTGCAGTCCTTACCTACCTAAGACAGGGGCCCTGAGGCTGGTAAGGATTCTCAATGACAGGTAATTGGTATTGATGGAAGGTGACCTAAGACAGATGCTATTCGCCTATAAAATAAAAACGGGGGACCTGTAGGACCCCGAAGGGCTGCTATGCCCTGGCTGAGCCTTTCTGTATGCTGCTGTCTAGTTAGTAACATTCTATGGTTCCTCTAGGATCAAAACATCCTGACTAAGGCATGGTGCCCCAGGAAGGGAATTTATACTTGACATCCTATTGCCCCCCTCCAGTTGAGTTCCTGCTTTTTCCCATCCTGACTAATGCATGGTACCCCAAGAAGGGAATTTACTCTTGACATCCCATTGCCGCCCAATTGAGTTTCTGTTTTTTCCTGAGTTTGTGTTTTTCCTTCCCTGGCTTGGTGTATACATTGAACCTGTTCAGTAAAGGCTTTGGCATTCTCTCACAATGGATGACCCAAGTCTGAGTATTTCTTTAATCCCCCAGATCTATGCCCGAGCTCAGTACCGCAGGCAGTGGTACATGTTGGCAGCCAAAGTACGTGGCTTGAAACTAAAAATGGACCCCCAGATTTAACAGGCTGGCCAGCCAAGTATGGGCAACCTTTTGCAGCACCTTACCAACCTAAGACAAAAGTGCATTGCTTTTGATAATGCCTATTCGATGACAGGTAAGGGGGCCGTTCTTGTCAGAATGACCTAAAACAAGCTCAGTCTTGTTAAATAAAATAAAGGTAGGAAATGTGGAGAGATTTTGGGACCGCTTGGCAGGAATCTGACATTGGCCAAGGACAAGGAAATGGGCTTTAGGGTTAGGCTTAGGCTTAGGCTTAGGTTTAGGCTTAGGCTTAGGCTTAGGCTTAGGCTTAGGGAATTTGACATTGGGCTATGGCAAGGAAGTAAGTTCAGGCAGGAATCTAATTTTAGGCTAAAAATAGAGAAGTAATTTCAGTCAGGAATCTAAGTCTTAGGCTAGAACAAAGAAGTAGGCCTCAGGCGTGCATATGAATGTGGGCTAGGACAGGGAAGTAGGCTGATATTTTTGTCATCCTGATGAGCCCTTAGAAATAGTGATCATGAGAGTGATCACAATCCTGAGAGAGGCATTAATGGACAACTCAAGTGGACCCGTCTGCCTCAAAGCTACAAAAATTCACCCACTATATTTGATGAAGCTCTACATGAAGACTTGGGTGAGTACAGAGTTAATAACCCAGACATAACTCTGGTATAGTATGTAGATGACCTTTTGGTTTCAGCAGAAATGAAAGAGGGGTTCCAGAAAGGGACCCAGAATCTCCTACAGGCTCTGGGAGACATGGGATATCAGGCATCTTCCAGGAAAGCACAACTTTGTAAGACTGAGGTCACTTATCTCGGCTATATCCCGAAGGAAGGCCAACAGTGGCTGTCCGCAGCAAGAAAAGAGATGGTTCTCAAAATCCCCACTCCCTAGAGCTCAGGACAGGTAAGAGAATTTTTGGGGTCTTTAGGCTTTTGCAGACTATGGATCCCAGGCTTCACTGAAATAGCCAAACCTTTATTTGAAGCCACCAGAGAAACCAAGGACTTTGTTTGGACACAAGATCATCAAAGGGCTTTTGAAAAAATAAAACAGGCCCTGCTGTCAATTCCTGCTTTGTGGTTGCCAGATATCACTTATACGTAGATGAATGGAAAGGAATAGCCAAAGGTGTCCTGACTCAAGCTTTGGGGTCATGGAATTGGCCTGTGGCTTACCTGTCAAAGAAATTGGACCCAGTGGTAGTGGGATGGCTACCTTTCTTGTGTATTATTGCAGCCACAGCATTACTGGTCAAAGATGCAGACAAACTGACTTTAGGACAAAATTTAGCTATGACTACCCCCCATGCAATTGAGGGAGTACTCAAACAGTCACCTGACCGGTGGCTCAGTATGGCCTCATGACACATTATCAGACTTTACTAATTAACCCTGGCCAAGTAACTTTCCATCCACCTACCTCCTTAAATCCTCTAACCCTCCTACCTGACTCTGATCTGGATCACCCACTTCACTGATGCAGTGAAATTCTGGCCCAAGTGCACAACACACCACCTGATTTAATGGACTCCCCTTTGCTGCAAGCAGAGTAGACTTGGCTCACAGATGGAAGCAGTTTCATTTGAGAGGGTCAGAGGAGAGCAGGAGCAGTGTTAACCATGGAAACAGGGGTAATTTGGGCTCAGTCTCTTCCCCCGGGCACCTCCGCTCAAACCGCTGAACTGATAGAGTTGTCCCATGCCCTTACCATGGGACAAGGGTTGGCTGTCAACCTCTACATGGACAGCAGTACACATTTGCAACTGCTCATGTGCATGGAGCCATATACCAGGAGAGAGGGCTCCTGACTTTGGATGGAAAGGCTATCAAAAATAAAGATGAGATCCTACAATTACTTGAAGTCCTCCAGCTACCAAAGAGAGTTGCAATCATACACTGTCCAGGCCATCAGAAGGGGGCAACTGTGGTGGCTAGAGCCAACAACCTAGCTGATAAAGCTGTCAAAGAGATGGCATTAGAAGAAACAGCTACTTCTGTGTTGGCTGTGACCCTACCAGAACCGCCCAATCCCAACATGCCAGAACTCCCAGCCTAGAGATCAAATGGGTCAAAAATCAGCCTATGAGCCAGTGTTCACAGGGTTGGTGGCAAACAGCTGAAGGTAAGCTAATATTACCCACTTCAGTGGCAATGTCTATCATCAGGAAAATCTACAGAGTCACTCACATGGGAGTGAGACAAATGACTGACACAGTGAGACAATCAAAGGTGACTTTCAAAGACATCAAGATGTTATCCAGGACATAGTGCCAAACTGCAAAACTTGTCAATTAACCAACACCCACAACATGGCTAAACATCCAGGCTCTCAGCTGTGAGGTAAGAGACCATGGGCCTACTGGTTAGTTGATTTTACAGAGATCAAGCCAGGAAAGTACCACTACAAGTACCTACTAGTGTTCATGGACACCTTCTCTGGATGGACAGAAGAATTCCCAATGAAAACTGAAACTGCAAAGGTAGTGGCTAAGAAGATGCTGGAGGAGATCCTGCCCAGGTATGGATTCCCATATATGATAGGGTCAGGCAATGGACCAGCATTTGTGTCCAAGGTAGGTCAAAATGTAGCGAGATTTATTGGGGCAGATTGGAAATTACATTGTGCATATAGACCCCAAAGTTCAGGACAGGTAGAGAGAATGAACTGAACTTTAAAAGAGACCTTGACCAAATTAGCCTTAGAAACTGGCAGAAACTGGGTCACTCCCCTTCCCTTTGCTTTGTACCGGATAAGGAACTCTCCCTACTGGATAGGGTTAACACCTTTTGAAATTATGTATGGTACTCCCTCTCCCATCATACCTAGCCTCCAGTAGTCAGCTATTGTAGAACTAGAAGATGATGAGTTAATAACAAAGGTCAGAGCAACACAGTGGGTTCATGAGCAGGTTTGGACTAAACTGTGTGCCCTCTATGAAACAGGCCCGGTCTCAGAACCACACCAGTTCCAACCTGGAGACTGGGTCTACTTTAAGAAGTTTCACAGTGACATGCTGGAACCCATGTGGAAGGGACCTTAAGTGTCTTGCTGACCACGCTGACTGCCATTAAAGTGGATGGGATGGGATTGCTGCTTGGATACACTGTACTCATGTGAAACCAGCAGGTCCCCTCCTCCAGAGGAAGACCACCAAGCTTCAATATTGCCACCACAGTGGAGAGTTTAAAGGAGCACCAATCCCTTCAAGTTAAAATTAACTCAGTCTTAGGCATGCTGTTACTACTAACTGTGTGCATTGCTGATTCCAGCCCTCATCTCCATTCAGAGACCAGAAACCCACACCAGCACTTTGACCTGATTTGGACAATTAAGAATCCTGAAACTGGTTATTGGGCTCTGTGGGACGGTGAGCTGAGAGACATCCAGGTTGAATGAGCTTCTGAACCCCAGGGAACCCTGGGATGGAAGGCATTCAGCTCTGTTCCTGGGCCTCTGGCTCTCTCAGCTTCAGCCCTCCACAGCCCATCCCACAGTCATCAGTCACATAGGAGTAGCACCCCACATGCAGATGAGGCATCCCCAAGCTCTCAGACCAAGCCAATAGGTGTTACCTGCTACCCACCTCAAACTGTATATATTTAGCCTAACTCAGAAGTAAAGTACATGCCAGAATCATCCTGTTGTCTCAGAGCTTCTGTCGTGGACCTCCCCTCTTCACTGGCCAGCCGGTGCCTCACTGGGGCACTTCAAAGAGCTCTAACACTTTTTAAAGAGCTGTAACACTTTTCCCCTCTCCAGTGCAGAGACACGGTCAGAGGCGGCAGAGGCAGCAGCGGACTCTCCCTGTCTGCACTCCATCCCTCCAGGACCCCTTGCAGGCAGAGGCAGTGGCTGTTTGGCACCTCGTCCTCAGCCAAGCTGAAGATTCTCGTGGGACCCCATCTGGAGCCAGTCCAGCAGGGCTCAACTGGCTCACACAAAAAATCCACTTGGGATCCCCTGGTTCCCAGACTTGATATTCAATGTGTGCTGACTAGCCAATAATTCATGGCCTGATACTCAAAAAACTTTGCAACATTTATACCCTCCATGTCAGTGGAGGACATTTTATATATGTCCTGGGGAGAGAAAGACTGTTACCTGCGGGGGCCCAGAACAGTTTTACCATGCCTCCTGGGGGTGTGAAACATCAGTTATGGCGATTAAGACATGGAAAGTGTGCAGGGAGGATCTAATCACAGTCACCTGACAAGGGGATGACTCCAAAATTTTGTTAAGATTTACAGACAAAGGAAAACAAGCAAAAGGATGGGAAGCTGGGAGATCCTGGGGACTCTCATTCCACATTGTTAGGATTCAGCCCTGGACTTTTTACAGTCAGACTTCTGATAAAGCCAGTTATAAACCCCTTGCTGGTAGTTGTAGAGCCAAATCAAATTTTGACAAACCCTAAAGACTAATGAAAGAGCTCTACCCTGAAAAAGCCAGAGCCCACATCACCCCCTCAGACCAGCAGGCACTGTTTCCCCAATCCAACTCCCGCAGGGATCTCCAGTCCCAGAACTTTTCCTAAACCACACAGAGCCAGCAGATCCTCTCTGATCAATGATGCTAAAAACCTTCCAAATTCTAAATGTATCTCAGCCAGAACTAACCACTTCTTATTGGCTATGTTATAATGTCAGATCCCTTTTTTTATGAAGGCATTGGATTAATATCCCAGTATTATGAGTCTGAAAAAGACACTGCCTGCAGATGGTCCCAGGAAGGACTAGCCTTGACTCTGCAGAACATATCAGGGCAAGGCACATGCCTGGGGAAAGTTCCCCCATCATAACAGCATCTCTGTAAATGAACGATACTCACTGTTCATTCCAAATTGGTTGTCCCCCCTGATCAAGCATGGTGGGCTTGTTTAACCAGGCTAACTCCATGTGTGCATGGAGAAGTCCTTAATTCCCCTACCACAAAAGAATTTTGCATTCTAGTCTAGTTGGTCCCCAGTATAATCTATTATTTAGAAGAAGTGGTGCTAAAGAGCTTAGTGGGGCATGTCAGGGGAGGCTTCATGAGGCAGAAAAGAGAACCTATCTCTCTAACCTTAGCAGTGATTCTGGGAGCAGGACTTGAGGGAGCTGGTACTGGAATAGTGGCACTAACATTACAAGAAATGAACTACAATAGCTTAAAAGTGGGCATAGATGAAGACATCCAATGCCTAGAAAAGTCCATTTCACACCTAGAACACAATGTAGATTCTCTGGCAGAAGTAGTTCTGCAGAATAGATGGGGGTTAGACCTAGTATTCCTACAACAGGGAGGATTGCATGCCGCCCTACGTGAAGAATGCTGTTTCTATGTCAATCATTCTGGGGTTATTAGAAAGTCACTAGCTAAAGTTAGAAAGAATTTAGAAAAATGTCAGAGAATAGGAAAATCCCAAAAGCTAGTATCATGCAATGTTAGATTCTTCCCCTAGCTAACCATGCTTATCTCAGCATTTGTGGAACCCCTGATTATAATTTTACTGCTGCTCATTTTTGGACCATGCATAATTAACAAACTTTTGCAGTATATGAAAAAGAGGCTAGGAACCACTCAACTGGTGGTTATAAGGTCTCAATACCAGCCAGCTAATTAAGATGATTTAGACTGCTAGTGAGACCAAGATTGGCCTGCAGAGTTACTACCAGAGAGAGGAATGAAGAAGCTGAGCCAAGAGGCTAGTACCAGCCTCAGCACTTCCCCAGAAGCCTAGCTGCTGATGCTTGCCTCAGCACTTCCCCCTCAGCTCCGCAAGGCTCACAAATCCTCATTCCAATAGCACTTCTTAAGTGTCAACCCCCAACCTGGGAATGAAGGAATCAGCCTGAGAACAGATAAACAAATGCAGCTTTCAGCCTCCATGCAGCCAAAATTGACACCCTCTCTGATGGATGGCCAAACACTCCCCAACACAAGTGATTTATGGCCTTGGGAAAAGCAAAAACCATACATCCTTAGGGAGAATCATGACATTTAAGTGTTCCCAGACAGATGTGACCAGTTTGTAAAAACATTATAGCTCCCTTTATCAGTCACATAAGCCCCCATCCCCCATGTAACCTACTTGTATATATGCTTACACCCCTAGACACGGGACCACAACTTTGCTCTGTGCAATTTTCTTGGATTTGAAATAAAAGGCTCTTATGTTTTTCTACAGCAGATATGGCATTTCTTTGAGATCTCTTGGAGACCCTGAGACCTGGGCAGAACACACCCACAATGGGCTTTCCCACCTTTGATCACTAATTGAGAAAATGCCTTACAGCTGGATCTCATGGAGGCATTTCCTCAAGGGAGGCTCCTTTCTCTGTGATAACTCCAGCTTGTGTCAAGTGGACACACAAAACCATCCAGTACATACTCCTTTCCACAGCAGAAGTCAACCTTTGCAAAAATCAGGGAATGTTTCCTTTGGGCCTTGCCTGACTTGAGAAAAAGTCTTTTTCCTATTTCTGTGACTTTGTCCCAGGCCTTTAAGGATGCCAAGCGACATAATACCAAGGTTTCTTTGTCATACATAACATGCACCTCTATCTCAGCAAAACAACCTTTACCAAACAGCTGATTTTTTAGAAATATTTCTATTCCTGGTTCTCTTTTGTCATGCTATTTCATTAGCCTCTTCTCTCCACCATGAGAACCATTGTAAATGTGACATAGCTTCCAATATTACTTTTGCCATATCCTTCCAGTCTTGGGGGACTATTCTATTTTTAATAGCCCAAGAAGTCAGGATTTGTTTTACAAACAGTGAATGCATTCCAAAATCAGTATCACTTTCCTTAAATTGTCTCAGTTCTATCATATACATGGGTTGCCATTCAAATTCCTGATAACTCTGTGAATGATCATCATCTGGAGGTATTTGTTGTATACTAATTGGATAAACTGAAGTTTTCTAATAACTTTTGATTGGTTTTCTTCAATATCTTCTGTCTCTACCTTATTTTCTTAACTGAAATTTTAAATTCCTTCCTTAAGGTCTGTGTCCATGCTTCATATTTCTCCTTTTGTCACTCCTCCTGTTACCTTGATTTCCTGTATTCTTTGTTCAAGGTTCTGCTTCCATATTTTAATTTTTTCTCTATGTTGTAATTCTTATATTCTGCTGTCTATTTTATTCTGATTGATTAATTTTAAAAGGTTCTTCAAGCCTTGCTTGCAATCCTCATTATTTTTTCTCTGCCACTCAGTCTGCTCTCTGAATTGTTGCATCCTTTGTTCTAGCATCTTTTCCAGCTCCCATCTCAAACCTTCACTCTCCTCTCTCTGTTGCTTATCATGATCTACAATTTCCTGTGCCTTTAGTTCTAATGTTTCTTCTAGGTCATGTTGCCAAGTCTTAGATTTCTTTTTCTGTTGTTAAGTCTGTTCTATAACTTCCTGTACCTTCAGTTCTAGGCCCTGCTTCCATAATTTTAATTTCTCTTTATGTTGTAATTCTGATATTATAGCATCTACCTTATTTTTATTTACTAACCTTAGTAAACTATCCTCTAGACTCTGCTTCTAAGTTTTATCACTATCTCTTTGCTGTTCAGGCTCATCTGTGAAATTCTGTAGTTTTTGTTCTAACATCCTTTCCAGCTCCTGTTTTCAACCTTCATTCTCCTCTTTCTGTTGCTTAATCTTGACCTAAAAAAATCCTGTAACATTAGTTCCAGCATTTCCTCTAAGCCATGTTGCCCAGTCTTAAGTTTATCTCTCTGTTGCTCAGTCTCATTTATGAATTTCTGCATCTTTTGTTCTAGCATCTCTTCCAGCTTCTGCCTCCAACCTTCATGTGTTTCCCCTAATCCCTTTTCTAAAGCTCATAATTGTTTTTATCTAGGGCTCTGTTTTTGGAGATGACATAGTAAATCAAGAACCTAATATTGTAATAACAGTAATTGACAAGGTATATATTTTCTTTAAATCCATCCCTGATGAACAATTCAAACTATCATTCCATAAAACCCCAAAGAGTATGTATTGTGTTTCTTATCTTTAAGTATTATATATATAATAAACATATATATCTTTATTATCAATTTATAACTCTTCTTACCTGATCCAGAGCTTTTTGTACTTTTGTCTTCCTCTGCTGTTCGATTCAAGACATTGCAGTCCTCTCTGATTCTTTTATTTGCAGGGAGGAGCTAACTATAGAAAGACCAAAGGCTTCTGTGTTTCAGAGCTGGCTCTCTGTCTTTTGTATGAGTTGCAGCCAGCAGCATGTGCAGTGATCTCAGGCAGCCAGCAGTGCAAGCAGTTAGGAGAGTGGGTCTGACTGTCCTGTGTCCTGTTTAGATGTGGGAGATATGGGGAAGGGAGCATGGGAAGACTCCCTCAAGTGCACATGCCCAGATTAGCCTGCTATGTCTGTGAGAAGACTACTGTGCAGGCAGCCACACTCCAAGTTCCCCCATCCCTCCCTAGGCTTGGGGAATCTGACACCAGCACTAAGTCCCACCCTGGGATGGGTGCTGCCCCTGGCTTCCACTATCTGCGTGAGGCTTGGGGAGACAGCCTCTCAGCAGCTCTCTCTGTAGACCTCTCAGACCCAGTCATCTTTCAATCCACACACTGCCACATCCTTAGATGGCAGCCCAGCCATTTATTTGGGGATGGGGGTGGGGGTGGACTTTTATCTCAGGTGAGTTGGGTCCTAAGCCTCATGTTGGGCATGAATTTGTTGCAGTAATTTCCAACACCAATAAGCATGTATAAAAAACACACAACCCAGTTATATTTATATGCTATATGCCTAGATTGGGCAGATCTATCACTATCCTCACTTATTCCCCACTCTGAGACCCTTTGCAACTTGTAGTTTTTATGGCCATATGATTCTGTTCCATATTGGCTTCCACCTCTTCCTCCTCCATCCTCTCTCTCTCCTTCTCCTTCCTGACTCTTTTGAGACCTCCGTCCCATCTTTACCTTTCACTGCCTAATCATAGGCTCTAAACTTTAGTTGACCAGATAGAATGGGAAGAAGGTTTGTATGACTTTTGGGTCTCAGTTTGCACTTAAGATTAAAAGAATCCCACTGTCCCAGGACATATCCCGGGAGGGGCACATTCCTTAGTCAGAGGACACTTGCTAGATTAACATTCAGAGGAAGAAGGGAGAGGCTGATTAACATTCCTCAGGCCACAGGGGAGGGAACCCACCTGCGGGTGAGGATAGCCCAGAGCATGTAGGCACATTCCAGGAAAGGGGCCCCAGGATGGGAGGTGGTCAGCAAACAGCCCATAACGAGGTAAACCTGGGCAAACTTTTATGACACTCATTGTCATAAAAGTAATGTGCAATCTTAGTCACCTAGAGACCAGACCTGAGAAGGTCAGCCTTTTGTGGTCCTTTGTGGTTGCCCTGGTGAACTCTGTGTAAGAACTGCTCCCAGGTTTTGTTCGAGGCTCTCTTGCCTGCATATGAGAGAGTCCTTGTGCACTAGTATCATTAAACCTCATGTTATTGCAGCGAGACCCATCCATGTGTGTTTCTGCGAGAGCATGCCCTCTGGTTTTGGATCTTAGAGTCCAACATTTTGGAGGTCCCACTGAGATATTCGCTTTCTCAGACTCCACAGCTCCAGGGATCAGAGGTCCACTCGCTCGAGCAGGTCTGTGTGCTGTCTCTCTGTTCTTTGTTTTTGTATCTGTGAAGTGTCTGTGCCTGTGACAGGGGCAACTGTCTGTGTACCGTGTCTGTGAAGTCTCTGTGCACACGTAGCAGGGGCGACCATCTGTGTAGCCTGGTGTCTGTGCTCATGGCAGGAGCAAGAACTGGGCAAGCCATGGAGGGCAGTTTGCAACCCTGGATAGGGTGAGGTTTCAAGGACCCTGGGATAGGTCAGGTTATGAGTTCTCGAAGGGAATTCATGGGAGTGGAAATGATAGGAGATGGTAGACGTACCGCATGTCACAGGCCACAAGACTTTGGAGAATGCTCCAGAGTCTTTCTGGGAGATAGAGTCGGAAACGACCCCTTCTCCCTCTGAAGGTGGTTTTGCAGCCACCACCACCTGAGGCGGTGTTTGTTGCACTCTCGTGGCAGTGTGTCTGTATCTAATTCTGTTTGTGTTGTTCATTACTGGTGGTGTTAAAAGTCTGTTAAATTTGGTCCAGCGTAGGCTGGCCAAGTCATCTGGTTATTAGATTCTTCCACCAGCAGTTTTTCTATGTCTTGATTGTGTAGCCTGGTTTCTGCAGGAGCAAGAATTGTCTGTATCACCTGGTTTATATGCTGCCTGTGACAGGGGTGAGCTGACTGTGTTGTTTTTCTGTTTTCTTAGCGAACTGTGGTGTGTTGGTTGTCATTCTATGTGTTATTGGACTTTGACTGATGTTATTTTGGACTGAATCTACTGTGTTAAACATCCTAATTAACTACTAAAAGGAGGTTAAAAAGAGGTAACATGGCCACCGGCAGTGGAGGAGATGGAGCTGGTACAGAGAGCTGCTGCAGAACAGAGAGGCAGGTACTTTAGCGAGTGGGCACAGCAGTTTGGGCAGCCTCCCACTGCGTGTAGGGTGTTCTCCAGGTGGCACTGCACAGAGGGTGCCCTCACCCAGCCCGCGCTCAGCGGGTGACAGCTCACGGCTCCCCTAGCAGGCGCCCTTAAACCACCTGGCCATGCAGGCTGGCCGCCAAGAGAAGAAAGCTCTATCCCTCTGTTGTCAGTGGAGGTGGCGGTGGTGGGGCAGCTCGAGACAGCTGCCTCTCCTGGCATGCATGGCTGGGCTGGGGACACCAGGGTCACTACTATAGCAGCCCGGCTGGCTTCCCACCTGCTGCTTGTGGGGACCTTGGCCTCTGGCCCCTTCTGGTACGGGAACCCAAACAACAGAGGGGAGGAAGAGCCATAGCACAGTGGCTACAGCTCCTGGTCAGCTCCCTGCTCTCTGTGGCTGGGGCATCCGCAAAATGATAGGCAGGGTCCAGGTGATTAAGCACCTGGTGGAGGAGAAGGACAACTTCCCTGAGCCATGGCTGCTGGACAAAACAGCCCCAGCGAGATTATTCACCTGAGAGTTATATTTATATATTTTTTATTTTTTTAAAAAGAAAAAAAGTGAATGAGTAGCGCTGAGACAAGTCATGTGACTCCAACTTGGAAACTCTGAAACAACGAAACTGCTTGCAGGCATGTCACATGCTGTAAAAAGTTACAGGCTGTCCTAACTCAGAGAGCCAAAATATACACCTCGATTTTGGTACAGATACTAATTTATAGTAAAAAAAGGGTAAGCTAGTTACTCTCTGTTTAGGGTAGCCAACCATAGGGACCTTTGTACAGGTGATCAAAGCAGTAAAAGAAAGAGTCTTTAGACCAAGATCCCTCGGGCACCCAGACCAAGTGCCCTATATAGTTACCAGGATAAATCTAGCAGAAGAACACCCTTCCCCCGATATAAGCCTTTCTTCCCCAAGACCCTTGCAGGTTCTGGATGTCAGGAGTGCTCTTCGGGACCAAAGAGCAAGAGAGGATACCGGAAAAAAGAAATGTTCCCTCAGACATGGGGGCACCATCAATTGACCAGACCATGATCAATAACGGGTTGCTTCTGACCAGACCTGACTGGGCCTTCATGCAGCAGAAGGTAAGGGGCATCTAAAAGCCTACACCAGATTCCATTGGCAGGTCTCAAAGGGGCTAAGTGAGGTCCCACTAATTTTGACCAAGGCACGTGAGGTTAAGCAGGGATCAGATGAGTTGCCCACAGCCTTTCTAAAATAGCTCACAGAGACATTCTGTCAGTATAGACAAGGCAATTAAATACCAGGAAAAAGCTTCAGAGGCTAGAGTGACTGCAAGATAAGTCATTAAAAGTGTAGATTGCTGAAGAAGTCTACCATAACAGGTAGACATAGAAAGACAAAGAGCAGAGAAAGAGAAAAGAAAAGGATAAAAGAAAGATGAGAAAAAGAAAGGTGACAGGAAAATAACTTACATAGAAGCTTAGCTATAGTAGTTTAGGGAAAGCAGAAAAAGGAGACTCCAATCAAAGGGAAATAGAAAACTCCTTGAAAAGGACAGTGTGCACATTGCAAGTAAAAGAGCCAGCTGCTGAGTCAGAGAGTGCCCTAACAAATGGAAGCTGGGGTCAGAAAATCCCAGGCCTTGGGAAAATACCCCCAAATGGCGAAGGTATTAGCTCTTAATGAAGACAGCAATTGGGGTAGATGGGCTTGGACCCACCCAACTCTTGGTGGACACAGGGACTTAATACTTGGTCCTCCTCCAAGCTGATGGCCCCGTTTCCAAAAAAAATATCTTGGTTCCAAGGAGCCACTGATACCAAAATGTATTCATGGACTACTGGAAAAATGGTGAACCAAGAGATCAGCTGGGTATCCCATTCATTTATGATCATCCCAGACTGTACCTACCCTTTGTTGGGTCGAGACTTACTACCCAGGATAGGGGCCCAGATACACTTCCTGCCCAACGGGCTGCAACTAACTGGCCCAAAAGGAGAACCCATGGGTAGAGAAAAAGACTTCTCCTGCTGACCCCTGCCAGGAGCCGAGGCAACCTGCTTTACAGACGGGAGCAGTTTTCTCTACCCTGGTCAGAGACAAGCTGGTGCTGCTGTGGTGGATGGTGCAAATGCCATCTGAGCTGAACTTCTACTCCACACCCCCCAGGTTCATCAGCTCAGAAAGCAGCCTTGGAACTTGGAGCTGGCAAGAAAGTTAACATCTACACAGACAGCAGGTATGCCTTTGACACAGCCCATGTCCACAGGGTTATATACCAAGAGAGAAGACTGCTCACATCAGAAAAAATCTTAGATCTCTTGGATGCCCTGATGAAGCCAGCAACTGTGAGTATTTGTTGCCCAGGACACCAGAAGGGAAGAGACTCAGTGGCCTGAGGCAATAACCAGACAGATCAAGTGACTTGAGAAATGGTTATACAGGAGCTTGTCCTGGTTATGAGCCTACAAGAGACACCCATTGGAGATTAAGACTAGATTAAGAAATGGCCTCACTTAAAACACACAGAAGAAGAAAGGACTCAGATTGCTAGCTACCCTGCCAACTATTACCTAGAGAAAAAGGGGCAATGGTGCACACAAAAAGAAAGAACTATACTCCCCAGAAAGCAAACAAAAGACTTCAAGTTTTGGGCCAGAGAGATAGTAGAACAGTATAAGGTATGCCAGCAGTCAAAGGCTTATGAGGCTTAGAGTAAACAGGAAAAATACCTAGGGGAAAACAGCCTAGAGTATATTGAGAGGAAAATTTTGCCGAAGTTAGGCCAGAAAAATATAGATACCCTCTAATATTTGTAGATACTATCTCTAGATGGGTTGGGGCTTTCCCCACCAAGCAGGAAACAGCTACTGTGATAACCAAGAAGATATTAGAAGAAATCTTCCCAAGGTTTCGAGTGTCTGAGGTAATTGAATCAGATAATGGGTCATGCTTTTGTTTCTAAGGTAAGTCGGAGATTTTTCAAAGATATTGGGGACTAATTGGAAGCTCCATTGTTCGTACTGTCCCCAGAGCTCAGGACAAGTAGACAAAATAAACAAAATCATGAAAAGAGACCTTAACTAAATTGCCCTCAGAAATTGGCACTGGCTGGGTGGTATCCCTTGTCCTGACCCTGTTCCGAGCCTGGAACAACCCTCTTGTATGGAACCCCCACTCCCTTGACCCAGATCTTGAATCCCCGCCCCCAGAAATGACTTTTCTGGCTAATAAGAGGATATTCCTGGTGTTGCTGACCTTCCTGACATCCACTGAAATAGATGTAGTAACTGCCTGACTTCATATAACTCAGACCAGCACCTGCATCTGATGCCAAATGGAGAGCAGCCAGACACCTGAGCAACCCCCTGAAGCTCAAGATCGCCTGCTGTTCTACAAGGCCAAAGAGCAGCAGGCCTTGATGCCTGAGATATCCCACCCTAGAGGCACAGGGGTTCAGATTACCCAAATGTCATAGATAAGAGACTTTTGAATCTAAACAGTGTCGCAGATGCAGCCTTGGAGAGTGGGGTTTAGGGTGCGTACACCCAAAGTTAAATGACAGCTTGTGATTCAAGGATGGGAATCACCTACAAGAAAAAGGGGGGAATGTAGGACTTTTGGGTCCCAGTCTGAACTTAAGAATCCCACTGTGCCAGGACATATCTCGGGAGGGGCACATTCCTTAGTCAGAGGACACTTGCTAGATTAACATTCAGAGGAAGAAGGGAGAGGCTGATTAACATTCCTCAGGCCACAGGGGAGGGAACCCACCTGTGGGTGAGGAGAGCCCAGAGCATGTAGGCACATTCCAGGAAAGGGGCCCCAGGATGGGAGGTGGTCAGCAAACAGCCCTTAACGAGGTAAACCTGGGCAATTTTATGACATTCATTGTCATAAAAGTAATGTGCGAATCTTAGTCACCTAGAGACCAGACTGAGAAGGTCAGCCTTTTGTGGTCCTTTGTGGTTGCCCTGGTGAACTCTGTATAAGAACTGCTCCCAGGTTTTGTTCGAGGCTCTCTTGCCTGCATGTGAGATAGTCCTAGTGCACTTGTATCATTAAGCCTCATATTATTGCATCTAGTCCCTCCATGTGTATTTCTGTGAAAGCATGCCCTCTGGTTTTGAATCTTAGAGTCCAACAGGTTCAGTGAGTTCACCTGATTATGTGATCTACTCCTCATCAGGTACAGACCCTCTTAAGTGAGCAGAATTAACATCAAAATACAAACAGCACCAGGAAAACCCATAACATGGATGCTCTGGTTCTGTTGCAGTGAGCAATGCTCTAGGCCTCAGGACACAAATCCCAGAAGGCAGAATGGCAACCAAGTCTCAGTGCACATAGACAATACTCAATCTGAGGCATGGTGGTAGTGCTATTTAAACCCAGAGACCAGGAGGCAGTAGCACATGGATCTCTGTGACTTAGAGGCTAGCATGATCTACATAGTGGGTTCCAGGACAGCTAGAGCTACATGGTGAGACCCTGTCTCAAAACAACAAGCAAAGGAACAAAACAGCAAAACAACATCCCCCACCACCACCACCACCAAAGCATTCAGGCTGAGATTCTTAAGCTCAAGCACTTAACAATGAGTCTTTTGAGATTCAGAGTAGCCCTTCCCCTCTTTGTGTCTCAGGAGAACAGGTTTAGCATCAGTCCTCCAAAGAGCCCCACAATGTTCCTGGCAATTGCCCATTGCCATGCCCTCCCTAGGGTGATTATGGCTGCTCCATTGATGAGCTATTCAAACATCCACTTATTGCTCCTTGCCAATAATGGTCTCTCCTCCCTGTGTCACAGCTGTGCCAGGAGAGGTGGTATCTTTGGGTTGTTCACCTACCTTTTTCCTTCTTTGTCCCAAATCAGCTAGTGGGTCCTTGGAACAGTCCTTTGAGTGCCCTAAATATGAGCTTGGAGGCATTGTTCAACAAACACCATTAGATTGTCTTTTAAAAAGCATACACACCTGTTCCTTCCCCTCTCTGGCCTTATTCCTATTACTTATTTTCTTCTCTTTCTCTTATCCCTTATAAATGTGGAAAAAATATCCCTTTCAAATGATGTTACTGTCGTTTGTTAGATGTGTAGCTTACCACAGTCAAGAAATCCCATTTTCTGGGACCAATTGGGTTATTTTTGCTTATTTCTTTTGGTCCCTGGGCCTTAAATAGGCTGACTAACTTTGTGAAACAACAGATAGATAATTTGGTAGCAAAACCTGTACAGATACATTATTAGCTATGAAGGACCACAAGACTCAAGATGAGGTTGTTACTCTATCCATGGTGTTCCCAAAACCCATCTCCACCCAACCTAAAAGAGGGGACTTCCACCCCTAGAACAGAACCCCCTCTGACTGGCGATCTGAATTCTTGCTTAGACTGCGAGGCTAAGCACTGTAAGGGAATATAAATAAAAGTTTAAAATATCTCTCTGAGTTCCCTGAGGGACAAGCCTGACTGCATAGGGGTTGATGTCAAAAGTATCTCCTCCCAGGAACAAGACATCGGGATGGATATGGACACTGGACAATGACAGGAGGACCGGAGCCATTACAAGGTCCCCTTCAATTATTGGAGGTCAGGCCTCTATCCCTGCCTTCACAAGATTAGAATCACCATGGCCCTTCTATACTTAGAGAAGGGAGGAGATGACAAAGCCAGCCATGCTTATACACTGAAGGCCTACAATCAGTCATAGGCCTAAAATCAGCAATAGGTCTGACATACATACATGCTAACACAAAGTCTTGGGTCTCTGTGGAAAAACACTGAAACAAATGTCTATAAGCTACTGTAGACAGGCAGTCTTTGTGGAAATTTACCAGCCTGAGTAGTCTTAGACCTTGTAAATAGGTAGCCTCGGTAGATAGAACCAACTTAAGGACAAGTGAATCATAGGCAGAGTCATAGTGATCTGTCCCCTGAACCTTCACCCAGCTGATACCCTGTTCTGAAAGGGTACTCCCCTGAATACCTACTATCTGGTGTCATCTCCTTCCCCACTTCCTGCCTTTTTGTGTTTATAACCCCTGTGTGAATATGTAAAAATTACTATTTGATTTAAAGAAAAAAAGAAAAAAAAGAATGAGGATACCATGAATTTTGCAAACAGATGGATGTAACTAGAAAATGTCCTGAGTAAGGTAACCCAGACCCATAAGGACATGCATGATATGTACACACTAATAAGTGGATAGTAGCCAAAAACTACAAAATACCTAGTATACAACTCACAGATCATAAGAAGTTCAAAAATCTGAGATTTCCAATTGAGGATAATTCAGTCCCAATTAGAAGGGAGAAGAAAATAACCATGGGAGTCAGAGGCAGTGTGTGACCTGGGTGAGAGAGGGAGGGGGACAAACAGCATGGATGGTGAGGACAAGAGATAAGAAGAGAGGGTGAACAGAATGCAGCCTCAGGGGGTTGGGAGTTTGGGGTACCCACTCTCAGGACACTATGTGGTTGACCTTATAAAAAATTCCCAATGGTGTGGAGATAAAATGTAGAGTTCACCTCCATTAGATAATCAGGGCCTCAAGTGCAGTGACAGTGTTACCAAAACACGTCAAAGTTTCTGATATAGAATTGTTCGTGTCAAAAAACTGCAGTGAGAATAATGAAGAGATTGAAGGAAAGTTGGTCTAGTGAACAGCCGAACATTGTATCCATCTCATGGTGGGGCACTTGAAATTGGTATTTATTCTATGATCTGCTTGTAGAGAGGAGCCTATAATGGCCATCTTCTGAGAGGTCTTTCATACAGCTGACTAAAACAGAATCAGATACTTACACCCATGCATTGGCGTGAAGTCGGGAACCATTAATGTTGAACTAGGGAAGAATTGAAGAAGTTGAAGGGCATGGGACCCCATAGGAAGACCAGCAGTCTAAACTAACTAGGAAACCAGATAGTTACCAAATACAACCAGGCAGCATCACTGGCTGGTCTGAGGCTTCTTGCATATATAATACATATGTATTATATACATATATATTAATATATCAGAGGAATACATTGTCTGGCCTCAGTAGGAGAAGAGGTTCCAAATACCCCAAGAGAATTGAAGCCATAGTGAAGGATGGGGGAGTCTGCTGAAGGAAGCATCTTCTCAGAGGCAGGGGGTGGAGGATTGGGATGAGGAACTACTAGACGGGGAATGGGACAGGGAGCAATGGCTGGAATGTAAATAATTAATAATAATAATAATAATAATAATAATAAAATATTTAACTGAGGAGAAAAAAAAAGAAATCCCATTTTCCCCATTCCCTTGGGAATTTTATTCTAAAGCCACATTGAGTTGCACTGAAAATGAGAAAAAAGCACAGGCCGTAATTCCTCCTTTCATCCACTAAAGTGCCAATTGTACTGGTAAGTTCCTATGTTCCCATCTTAGAGTGTTCAGACATCCTAAAGAAACCATTTTTCAACAATGAATCTTACTCAGATGCTCCTCTGCTTTGACATGATATCCAATCACTGCCTTCTTGAAATTTACTTGTTTAGAACCTCTCCTGCTCACTCATGAAAACCAACTTGATACACAAGTCTGGCTCAAACAGTTGGACCAAAACATAGATGGAAGAGGAGCATGGAGATGTGAAAGTGGATTGGAGGTCTAAGCTGGAGACATGGCTCCCTTGTTAAGAACTCTTGTTGTTCTTGTAGAGGACCTGGGTTTTGTTTCACAGCATGCAACTCCAGCAACTCCCTACTATCTGTGGCTTCCACTCCATGAGGGCCATGCCCTCCTCTGGATTCATTCCATCAGCACTTGAACACACACAGCACACTCTTTCAAATTAAAGAAAATCTGTAACAAAAAGCAGAATTATAAATATAGAATATTCATGAGAGTGGGTAGAGCACATGCAGCTGTAGGTACCAGGAGTAATTGGAACTGGTGTGACAGTTGGGACTGTCCACTTGTCAAGTGTACAATCTCCTGGGACGGGAGCTGAGGGAAGGATTGTCTAGATTAAGTTGGCCTGTGGGCATGCCTGTGAGGGATTTTCTCATTTATGTTAACTGATGTGGGAAGACCCTCCCTAAATGAAGCAGCAGCTTATCATAGGCTAGGCCCTGGAATAAATGAATAGGAGAGACAAGAGCAAGATGATCCTTGGTATGCATGTTTTAACACAAAGTTCTCTGTTGCTAGCAATGGATGTCATGTGACCAATTCCTTGTAATTTCTAGCATCTACACTTCCCCAAAATGATGGACTGTAACTCTCTTTGTGAGAATAATAAATATTTTCTCCCAAACGCTGTTTTGGTCAGAGTATTTTAGTTCAACAACTGGAAATCAAAGTAAGGCAAGTGCTTACAAACTGGGTCTTTAAGAATGTTGCTTTAAGAATGTTGTTCCCTAATGATTTAAATTTAAAAAATTCCCAATGAAAATGAAATAAAATAGGGCCACTCAGTTGATGGCAGACTTGCATTAGCCCCAGGGCCCAGAGGCCAACAGGGAAACATGACTTGAGGGGCCTCCCACAAGGAATCTATTCTCATTCTCAATCTCAGTCCCTTAAGTCTTGCAAACTGCTTGCCAGTTCTAGCCATTGAGTGGTGTGAGGGCAGTGAACAGAACCACTGGCCACACTTCTGGCTTCCTGAGGGAGCCCAAATTATACCTGTTGCACCCATGTCCTTCCTAGTAGAAAGGGAAGCCATAGTCCTTACCTTGAGGACAAATGCCTTCTAGTCCATGCAATAACATCTGTCACTGAGTCTGACAAATAGTAGGTCCCCAATAAATGCTCAATTATCTCCCACCCAGTGCCCCGTATATCTGTGGGGCAAGGATGGTTAAACAGGCCCCTCCTTGGTGACATGCTGTTGAATGACTTTCGGGGACATGTGAATAGATGTCTATTCACTGAAGAACCATAGAAATGATTTTATTAAAGCCAGCTTGTTAAACCAATATGTTTATCAGGCTTACTTATAGGACCATGAGTAGAGGTTGCTTCTAGGAGCATAAGTGATTCAAATCAGCTCTATCATCAAAATGTCTCATCCCTGCATGGGTTAAAATCTTAGGAACGCTGCATTGATGGTGTCTTGCCTTTAGTTAGCCTTCTACCTCCTTCCAAAAATACTTTAGCACCACTTGACCCAAACCACACACAGTTGAGAATCACAAAGGAATAATTGCTGGAATTTTTGGTGATGGTCTTATGGGTTTGTCTTCCATTCATCTACTATGAGGGTATGTTAACAGTCCTGCTATTATTACTATAAGTCTAGCTATCACCATTGCATTACTTCATTGCCATGATGACAGGCTTAAGATTATTCTGTAGTCCACCAAAACAATGTCTTCTCAGTGGCAGTCTATGATCAGGTTAGGCCCAGACAAAATAGATATAATCAAAACACATGTGACTTAGCTGGTCTGCTCCTGTGGAAACACCGGATCCTGAGACATCCTAGAGGGACCCACTGCACCCAGAGCAGAGGGTAAAACACCTTGCCCACTACCACACACCCCAGAGTTATAACTGGGAGCCAGGTGGGGCTTAAGGAACTAGCAGGCACCCAAAGCCTGCCCCTCGGACTATACCTTCCCTTGGGCCGGGGCCCGGTCCTTTGGCCTGAAGCAGACCAGCAGCTGGTCTGCTCTGGTGGAAACACCTGATCCTGAGACAACCTAGAGGACCTACTGCATCCAGAGCAGAGGGAGCTTAGGATCACAGGAACACAGAGACATCTGGAATCCGAGGAGATCTGTCAAAAGCAAGATAACTGGAAAGACAGACTCCAGTCAGACACAGTGAGCACAGATAACACTAGAGTCAACCAGATGGCGAAAGGCAAGCACAAGAACACAAGCAACAGAAACCAAAGTTACCTGACATCTTCAGAACCCAGTTCTCCCACCATAGAAAGCCCTGGATACCCCATCACACAGGAAAAACAGGATTCAGAATTAAAATCACTTCTCATGATGATGATAGAGGATTTTAAGAAGGACATAAGTAACTCCCTTAAAGAAATACAGGAGAACACAGGTAAACAGGTAGAAGCCCTTAAAGAGGAAACACAAAAATCCTTTAAAGAATTGAAAGAGAACACAGGTAAACAGGTAGAAGCCCTTAAAGAGGAAACACAAAAATCCTTTAAAGAATTGCAAGAAAACACAACCAAACAGGTGAAGGAATTGAACAAAACCATCCAGGATCTAAAAATGGAAATAGAAACAATAAAGAAATCTCAAAGGGAGACTACTCTGGAGATAGAAAACATAGGAAAGAGATCAGGAGTCATAGACGCAAGCATCACCAACAGAATACAAGAGATAGAAGAGAGAATCTCAGGTGCAGAAGATACCATAGAAAACATTGACACAACTGTCAAGGAAAATGCAAAATGCAAAAAGCTCCTAACCCAGAACATCCAGGAAATCCAAGACACATGAGAAGACCAAACCTAAGGATAATAGTATAGATGAAAGTGAAGATTCCCAATCTAAAGGGCCAGTAAATATCTTCAAAAAATTATAGAGGAAAATTTCCCCAACCTAAAGAACGAGATACCCATAAACATACAAGAAGCCTACAGAACACCAAACAGACTAGACCAGAAAAGAAATACCCCCCGACACATAATAATCAAAACACCAAATGCACAAAACAAAGAAAAACTACTAAAAGCAGTAAGGGAAAAAGGTCAAGTAACATATAAAGGCAGACCTATAAGAATTACACCAGACTTTTCACCAGAGACTATAAAAGCCAGAAGATCCTGGTCTGATATCATACAGACCCTAAGGGAACACAAATGCCAGCCCAGACTGCTATACTCAGCAAAACTCTCAATAACTATAGATGGAGAAACCAAGATATTCCATGACAAAACCAAATTTGCACAATATCTTCCCACAAACCCAGCACTTCAAAGGATACCTGATGGAAAACGGCAACACAAGGAAGGAAACTACAACCTAGAAAAAGCATGGAAGTAATCTTCCAACAACCACAAAAAAAGATAACCACACAAACATAATTCCACCTCTAATAACAAAAATAATAGGAAACAACAATCATTTTTCCTTAATATCCCTCAACATCAATGGAATCAATTCTCCAATAAAAAGACGTAGACTATCAGACTGGATACATAAACAAGACCCAGAATTTTCCTGCATACAAGAAACGCACCTAAGTGACAAAGACAGACATTACCTCAGAGTAAAAGGCTGGAAAACAATTTTCCAAGCAAATGGACCCAAGAAACGAGCTGGAGTAACCATTCTAATATCAAATAAAATCGACTTTCAACCAAAAGTAATCAAAAAAGATAAGGAAGGACACTCCATACTCATCAAAGGAAAAATCTACCAAGAGGAACTCTCAATTCTGAACATCTACGCTCCAAATGCAAGGGCACCCACATACATAAAAGAAACTTTACTAAAGCTCAAAGCACACATTACACCTCACACAATACTAGTGGGGGATTTTAACATCCCGCTCTATCCAATGCACAGATCTTGGAAACAGAAACTAAACAAAGACACATTGAAACTAACAGAAGTTATGAACCAAATGGATTTAACAGATATCTATAGAACAATTCATCCTAAAGCAAAAGAATATACCTTCTTCTCAGCACCTCATGGTACCTTCTCCAAAATAGACCATATAATTGGTCACAAAACAGTCCTCATACAAAAAGATTGAAATAATCCCTTGCATCCTATCACATCACCACGGACTAAGGCTGGTCTTCAATAATGACAAAACCAAGGGAAAACCCACATGCATGTGGAAACTGAACAATGCTCTACTCAATGATGACTTTGTCAAGGAAGAAATAAAGAAAGAAATTAAAGATTTCCTAGAATTTAACGAAAATGAGGAAACATCATACCAGAACTTGTGGGACTCCATGAAAGCAGTGCTAAGAGGAAAACTCATAGCTCTAAGTGCCTACAAAAAGAAGTTGGAAAGAGCACACATTAACAACTTGACAGCACACCTGAAAGCTCTAGAACAAAAGGAAGCAAATACACCCAAGAGGAGTAGGCATCAGGAAATAATCAAACTCAGGGCTGAAATCAACCGAGTAGAAACAGAAAGAACTATACAAAATATCAACAAAACCAGGAGTTGATTCTTTGAGAAAATCAACAAGATAGATAAACCCTCAGCCAGATTAACCAGAGGGCACAGAGACAGTATCCAAATTAATAAAATCAGATCTGAAAAGGGAGACATAACAACAGAAAACCGAGGAAATTCAAAAAAATCATCAGATCCTACTACAAAGGTCTATACTCAACAAAACTGGAAAATCTGGATGAAATGGACAATTTTCTAGACAGATACCAGGTACTAAAGTTAAATGAGGAGCAATAAACCATCTAAACAGTCCCATAACCCCTAAAGAAATAGCACAGTCATTAAAAGTCTCCCCACCAAAAAAAGCCCAGGACCAGATGGTTTTAGTGCAGAATTCTATCAGACCTTCAAGGAAGACCTAATACCAATTCTCTTAAACTATCCCACAAAGTAGAAACAAAGGAACACTACCAAATTCGTTCTATGAAGCTACAATCACACTCATACCTGAACCTCACAAAGACCCAACAAAGAAAGAGAACTGCAGACCAATCTCTCTTATGAATATCGATGCAAAAATACTCAATAAAATTCTAGCAAACCGAATCTAAGAACACATCAAAACAATCATCCATCATGATCAAGTGGGCTTTATCCCAGGAATGCAGGGATGGTTCAATATTCAGAAATCCATCAATGTAATCCACTATATAAACAAACTCAAAGAAAAAAACCACATGATCACCTCACTAGATGCTGAGAAAGCATTTGACAAAATTCAACATTCCTTCATGGTAAAAGTCTTGGAAAGATCAGGAATTCAAGGCCCATACCTAAACATAGTAAAAGCAATATACATCAAACCAGTAGCCAACAACAAACTCAATGGAGAGAAACTTGAAGCATTCCCACTAAGATCAGGGACTAGACAAGGCTGCCCACTCTCTCCCTACCTTTCAATATAGTACTGGAAGTCCTAGCCAGAGCAATTAGACAACAAAAAGAAGTCAAAGGATTACAAATAGGAAAGGAAGAAATCCAATATCACTATTTGCAGATGATATGATAGTATACTTAAGTGACCCCAAAAACTCCACCAGAGAACTCCTAAATCTGATAAACAACTTCAGCAAGGTGCAGGTTATAAAATCAACTAGAACAAATCAGTAGCCTTCCTCTACATGAAAGATAAACAGCTGAAAAAGAAATTAGGGAAATGACACCCTTCACAATAGTCACAAATAATATAAAATACCTCGGGGTGAATCTAAACAAGCAAGTGAAAGATCTGTATGACAAGAACTTCAAGTCTCTGAAGAAAGAAATTGAAGAAGATCTCAGGAATGGAAAGATCTCCCATGCTCATGGATCAGCAGGATTAATATAGTAAAAATGGCCATCTTGCCAAAAGCAATCTACAGATTCAATGCAATCACCATTAAAATGCCAACTCAATTCTTTACAGAACTAGAAAGAGAAATTCTCAAATTTATTTGGAACAACAAAAAACCCATTAGCAAAACCATTCTCAACAATAAAAGAACTTCTGGAGGAATCACCATCCCTGACCTCAAGCTGTACTACAGAGCAATAGTGATAAAAACAGCCTGGTATTGGTACAGAGATAGGCAGGAAGATCAGTGGAATAGAGTTGAAGACCCAGAAATGAACTCACACAACTATGGTCCATTTAATCTTTGACAAAGGAGCTAAAACGTCCAGTGGAACAAGGACAGCATGTTCAACAAATGATGCTGTTTCAACTGGAGGACAACATGCAGAAGAATGCAAATAGATCCATTCTTATCTCCTTGTACAAAGCTCAAGTCCAAGTGGATACAGGACCTTCACATAAAACCAGACACACTGAAACTAATAGAAGAGAAGTGGGGAAGACCCTCGAATACCTAGGCACAGGGGAAAAATTCCTGAACAGAACACCAATGGCCTATGTTCTAAGATCAAGAATTGACAAATGGGACCTCATAAAATTGCAAAGTTTCTGTAAGGCAAAGGACACTGTCAATAGGACAAAACGACAACCAACATATTGGGAAAAGATCTTTACCAATCCCACATCTGATAGAGGACTAATATCCAATATATACAAAGAACTCAAGAAGTTAGACTCTAGACAACCAAATAACCCTATTAAAAAATGGGGTATGGAGCTAAACAAAGAATTCTCAACTGAGGAAATGCGAATGGCCGGAAGCACCTAAAGAAATGTTCAGCATCCTTGGTCATCAGGGAAATACAAATCAAAACAACCCTGAGATTCCACCTCACCCCAGTCAGAATGGCTAAAATCAAAAACTCAGGTGATAGCAGATGCTGGCGAGGATGTGGAGAAAGAGGAACACTCTTCCATTGTTGGTGGGATTGCAAAATGGTGCAACCACTTTGGAAAACAGTCTGGCGGTTCCTCAGAAAATTGGACATAACATTACCTGAGGACCCAGCTATACCACTCCTGGGCATATACCCAGAAGATGCTCTAACACATAACAAGGACATATGCTCCACTATGTTCATAGCAGCTTTATTTATAATAGCCAGAAACTGGAAAGAACCCAGATGCCCTTCAACAGAGGAATGGATACAAAAAATGTGGTACATTTACACAATGGAATATTATCTCAGCTATTAAAAACAATGAATTTGATAAATTCTTATGTAAATGGATGGAACTAGAAAATATCATCCTGAGTGAAGTAACCCAATCACAAAAGAACATACACGGTATTCACTCACTGATCATTGGATTTTAGCCCAGAAGCTTGAAATACCCAAGATTCAACTCACAGACCACATAAAGCTCATGAAGAATGATGACCAAGTAGGGGGGACTTCAGTCTTTCTTAGAAGGAGCAACAAAATACTCAAGGGAGCAAATATGGAGACAAAGTGCAGGACAGAACCTGAAGCAGGGGCTGTCTACAGACCATTCCACCTGGATATCCATCCCATGTACAGTCACCAAAGGTAGACGTTGATGTGGATGTCAGGATGTACATGCTGACAGGAGCCTGATATAGCTGTCTCCCTAGAAGTCTGCAAGAGTCTGACATACTCAGAGGCAGATGCTCACAGCTAACCATCAAACTGATCATGTTGTTCCCAATGGAGAAGATAGACTGAAGGCTGAAGGAGTTGAAAGGATTCGCGACACCATGAGGAAAGCAACAATCCCAACCAACCAGAGCCCCCAGGGTCTAAACCACCAGCCTGGGAGCGCTTAGGGAGGGACCCATGGCTCCAGCTATATATGCAAGTGGGAGAAGAGATCCTTGGTCCCATGAAGGCTGGACGTCGTGGGGGGGGGATATTCGAGGGTGGGGAGGTGAGGTACGGGGGAGGGTGGGTGGGGGTACACCAATGTGGAGGCAGGAGGAGGGGGGAAGGGATAGTGAGTTCCTGGGAGGGAGGGGGGGAAATGGGGTAAGGAGAGAACATCTGAAATGTAAATAAAATTTCCAATAAAAAAATAAAGAATATGTTTTTAACTTTTGCTCATGAATACAAAATAATCATGAAATACACCTATTTTATTTAAAATAAACTTGGTTTTTATTAGTTAAAAAAAAAAAAAAAACATGTCCATGATAAAATTTGCTTGCCACAATGTATGGTCATACAACCAGAAACCCATCCTATGTTATTTAATTTGATGGTTGACCTCCTAGACACCTGATGATAGAGGTTTGTCAGATGGAAGATTTGAATGAGCACATTTTTAACATTGTATAAGACTGTGCCGTGAATTAGGTAAGAGCTCACAACCCTCCCCCCTAACCTGACTGCATATATGTACCTGACTGACTCAGGACCTTTAATGTCAGAATCGTGCTACTTATTGTTGCTACAGACTGATAATCCTCAAATATATATGTACTCTGATGGATATCACTGCCTGTCCAGCATCAAGCATGAGGCACAGACTGATGATGATGTATTCATGCAAGTAAGAAGGCATCACCTGTAAACTTACTCAAGCAAATTAGAAACAAATGAGAAAATCTCAGGCTGCTGGATTTTAAAGCTCTCTCTCTGCAAGCATTCTAGCTAGTTGTTCATGAAGATACTAATTTGAGCCAAGGGAATCCTTGATGAATAATAAGTCCTGGGAAGATTCTAGAAAAGGACAATTGCACTGTAGACTGATGGAGTAGCAGGCACATTTTAAACAATGTATAAGACTGGGCCCTGAGTTAGGTAAGAGCTCACAAATCCCCAACAAAGGCCAAATAGCTATATGAACATAATATAGCAAAACAGCCTGAGAACTTATTAAACACATTAGATCAAAAAATAGTGCCATTCCACCCCCCATCTGTACCCATAAAAGAAAGGGCATCTACCAGATGACAATAGCCCCAATCAACTACCCAGTGTGTAAGCAGTGTGAGTTAGGGGACCTACAGGTAGAGAACTTAACTGTCCTTAGTGCTTCAGGTAGGCATGGTCCCTGATGCTTGGAAATGTCCATCCACCCATCTTAACCTTGTCCTGGACCTTCCTGGGAGCTCCAAAGCCTTCAGATTGGGCTGACTGGGGTCTGTATGCCTCTAGCAGCTTTCGAACTTGATAACTAAAGCCCCAGTAACTCCTTGCCTTAAGTAAGACTTCTCTTTGACGTCTGTGGCCTCTAACACTTTCACTGCCATTCTATAATGAAAATCCATGTGTGTGTGTGTGTGTGTGTGTGTGTGTGTGTGTGTGTGTGTATTTACATACATTGAGCTTTGTAAAAAAAATTATGCCCGCAATTTTATAAAGAAAATAGAGACAGACTGTAACAAACAGAGGAAACTGAAGGTACACATGCTGTGTAGACAGAGCTCAGGACATTGAATTCTAAAGCCATCTCTGAAAGAATTCTGGACAGTTGTTCATCAAGCTGCTAACTTTAGCTAAGGAAATTTTTAGTGCATAGTAAGCCCTGGGGAATATTCTGGAAAAGGACAATTGCATTGTAGACTGATGGAGTAGCAGGCACATTTTTAACATTGTATAAGACTGGGCCCTGAATTAGGTAAGAGCTCACAACCACCACCACCCCCAAAATGACTGCATATATGTACCTGACTGACTCAGGACCTTTAATGTCAGGATCCTGCTACTTATTGTTGTTACAAACTGATAATCTTCAAATATATATGTGCCCTGATGCCTATTTTAGAGATTCTCTAAGTGAAAGGTCAATAGATGGATACAGACTGGAACAGCTTCCAAACTCTGAGACAGGCATCATTACACTATTTTAGAAAAGAAACTGAGAGTCAAGGATGTGAGAATGGGCTTATTTGTTATCTCCAATGAAGGGTATCCAAATGGTCTGGTTTCAGGCTGGTCCTTCAGCAACAGCCCCTAAAATTTCTGCTCAATGGTATTCCAAGCATGATGTCCCACCTTCCTGGAATCCAGGCTTTAAGACGGTTACTCACTATCCATTTTATCCAGATTTATCTTAAAAAGAAATATCCAAGTAGCTAGTTGTACCAGCTACAACAAGAGCAGGAGTCCTGGCACAAACATATCTTCCTTGGCTAAGATGATCCTCTTAAAGGCAAGATGCTAAGCACACAGGGCTTCCTGAGATGCTCTCTCATGCTGGGAAAGCAGCTCTCTGTTCTAGGCCGAGCTACTCTAGTGATGACAATGCCCATGACCCTGTGGGTACCCTTAAAGTAGCTCACACTGCACATATCCAAGCTCATTCTCTCCCTGCCCAAGACAGCTCAACCCCTAGGGTCTTGTAATTCCTTTTCTTCCATGTTCACCTACCCAGAAGTCCAAGTCATATTCAAAGCTGAGCATGGCCTCTCTGATCTCTAAGTTCCTTTTCTATTATTTCATCTTTAGCATGAAACTTGTGGAAGGGCCCAAAAGGGGGACTTGAAGTAGGTCACTACACCTTTATTTATATCATGATGGCTGTCTTGTGAGGCAGTGAAGATTTAAGGAAAAATTGGAAGGAAAGAGAAGGACAGAGAAGCAATATTCAGAGAATCTGTCCCATTGGGGAAGCCCATGCATGTGCTTTCTCTTTATCTCACCCCCATTGCTGCTGGCCACAACTTGTCCCTTCATGAGGATGCACCCTCCAATGAATAGTGGTGTCATTTGAGCAGAAGACAATTCTATGGTCCATCCAAAGGTGCAGGACCTGAGTAGTTCCTGTCATGGTCCTGTGTTGTTTTGGTCATTGTCAAGCCCTGTCCAGACCTTACCTGCTAAGCCTATCCCAAGCCTTTGACACTAGGCTTCCCTATCCTTGTCCAAGACATAAACATGATCAGGAACTTAACACCTCCACACTGCCCACCTACGTGACACAAATCACAAATGTAACTATGTGTTGTGGTTTGAATAAGCTTGGCTCATGGGAAATGGCAGTATAAAGACATGTAGCCTTGTTGGAATAGGTGTGGCCTTGTTGGAGGAAGTGTGTCACTCTGTGGGCAGGCTTTGAGGGCTCCTAGTGTGAAAGCTTTGCCTAGTGAAGAGAGACTCCTCCTAGCTGCCTTTAGATGAAGATGTAGAACTCTCAGCTCTTTCTCCAGCTCCATGTCTGCCTGGACACTTCCATGCTCCCCGCCATGATGATAATGAACTGAACCTCTGAACCTGTAAGCCAGCCCCAAATAAATGTTGTCCCCTATAAGAGTTGTTATGGTCATGCTATCTCCATAGCAATGAAACCCTAACTAGGACATTGTGCAAGTTTCACTCTCCTTTTTAATATAGCATAGAAATTATATCATACTTGTTCTATCTCACTTTCTAGATAGAGCCCTTTTCCATACTTATAATACATGATAACTTGTAGGCCCACACATCAGTAGCAGCATTTTTGAGCTCTAGCTCCATGATATGTTGGGGTTGTCCATCCCCCTTACCACTCCTGACAGACAATCCAGGTTCAACTCATGGAGGCTTCTGTGCCAGAGATGTCTCCTATGACTCCAGAACACAAGAAATAGGTGTCTTGGTTGGTTAAGCATCAGAAAGTCCATTAGTGGTTTTATACAATGGGGATTGTACAGAGCTGCACTCAAGGATCAGCACAGAAAGCCAGATGAAGGAAGATGCCAGCCAATTTTGGTTCTGACACAGGTCTGCTGACAGCTGTGCGCTGACAAGACTCAATTGAAGGCCTAAGTCTGTACTGAGCAAGAAGCTTTCTGAGATCCGTTCAGTGGAGTTACCTTGGGTGCCAAAGAAAAGAGTCCCTGAGATGTTCATTGTCGCAATGAAAGTAAGCAAAAAAAGCATCCCTGCTTTGTCTTAGTAAGAGACCCCAATGCAGAATCAGCTGAAGCAGTGGTCAGATGGCTGGAAAGCTGCATAAGAAGGTACCAATCTTACTCTTATGTCTGCATCTCACAGGTAGTGGTTTGGGTTTGTTTGTTCTTTGTTTGTTTGTTTGTTTGTTTTGCTTGAGACAGGAATTCTCTGTATAGTTATGGATGTCCTGAAACACACTCTGTAGACCAGGCTGACATCAAACTCAGAGATCGACCTGTTTCTGCTTCCTGAGTGTTAGGATTAAAGGTGTGTATCATCACACCCTGCTCAGTAACACTTCTTATTAAATTCAATGTGCTATTAACAGGTAGAAGAAATACTTGGTATCATATACCAAAGAAAGCAAACACAAGGCAGGAATGTAGTGGAGCATTAACTGATGCTGTTCCACAAGAGCAATGGCACAATCACACAGCCCCACCCCCACTGCTACTACAGGCCTGGTTTCCAGAATCTAAACTGGCTCTGTCTGCCATACAGAATTCACTAACTACTGTGAGTTTTACCACAATTCTGCATTAGCACATGAGTAACTCCCCTTCTCTCTCTAGGCCTTAATACAACAAATGTTAGCTGTAAGAGGGAAAATCTTAGAAACACTCAAGTAAGGAAAATATCTTTGTCATAGAAAGGCAAAATTGTATAGTCCTGAATATCTTGGAGAATAATAAAATTCATCCAGGTGAAGTGGTACAGGCCTGTAATTCCCAGGAATTTGAGTCTTTGGCAGGAGGAAAGGTCAGCTTAGCTACATAGTACATTACAGTCTAGCCTATTTAGGTCTAGTGATACATAGAGAGAAGCTGTCTGAAAATGATACTAAGATACTGGCCACAGAATGCAGAGCGTCTGAGGCACAATTCTCTGTGGTGCAGCTGATGGGTATCTGGCCAAGATGTGTAACATCAATACTCTGCTCTTCTTGTAGCAGGCTTCCCTCTCTGGGGCTGAGGTTCGATTACACATGCCTTAAATAAATGACATTATTTATCCAAGATCCCAGAGATAAAATTAAATCTTAGAGTGTCTGATTCCTTGCCACAATATGATCAGCAAAGACAGCACAGAAAGAATGTGGATGAAGATATGGGAATAGTTTTCTTTTGAAAACAACATTGTCAGTGATCCTGATAGAGCTATCAATATAGGTGATGAATACGTATGTGTCTGAGGTTGGACTAGTAGTTACTTCTGCAAGTCTCTTCAAGCACCATCTCTACTTTAAACCATAAGCATTAAAGAGTGCTAGATAATGACAGAACAACATGTTGTGTTTGAGCCCTGCAGATTTCAAAGACTCCAGTTGAACTCTAGTTACATTATCCAATCAAAGTGGTTTATAATATGCCTTTTTATAAACTTAGTTTTGAACAATTTTATATAGACTATACCAAAAGCCTGGAGGAGGGAAATGGTAGTGAAGACTTACTGGATGGATCTAGAAGATGACAGCAAAGTAAGGCTCATGTTTGAAAAAACACAAGATGTGCAACAGTCATTGAAACAGAAGATAAAACATGAAGTCAACACAAATAGAGACTATATACAAGCCATGAGTCTAGTGAACAAAGCAGTTACAATAGACAGTTCATCAATGGCAAAGGGTCATATACCCGTGACTCAGAATATGTAGAACACATCAAATGTGTTTCCCTGTACTTCATATGAAAACTCCTTTTCTGAGGACTATAGTATTCTATATACAAGGAGGAAATTTTCTTCCTCTGAAAAACAAACCTTCAGATTTAGGAAAGAAGGAATTCCCTTTGAATTTCTTTTATACCACAGCTGTGTGTTTGTCTAATGGAAAGAAAACCCTCTGCAGACACCAGTCAAATGCCACTTCCAAAGTTGATAGGCAAAGACAAACTCTCATTCTTCTGCATTCCAGGTGAATTAGAAAATGCCTTGTAGGTGGAGTCTACAAAACATGGGGGGGGGGTTTCCATTACCTACTGAGAGAGTGTGATTTTTTTGTGTGTATAGAGACTTGTCCTTTTTTTCCATTTTTATCGGTTATTTTATTTATTGACATTTCAAATGTTATCACCCTTCCCAGTTTCCCCTCCACAAAACCCCTATCTCCTCTGCTTCCCCTGCCTCTATGAGGGTGCTCCCCCACCCGCCCACCCACTCCTGCCTCAGCACCCTAGCATTCCCCTATCCTGGGTCATCAAGCCTTCACAGGACCAAGGGGACTCTCCTCCCATTGATGCCAGATAAGGCAATCCTCTACTTCATACCCAGCTAGAGCCATGGGTCCCTCCATGTGTACTCTTTGGTTGGTGATTTAGTCCCTGGGAGCTTTGGGAGGTCTGGTTGGTTGATATAGTTGCTCTTCCTATGGGGTTGCAAACCCCTTCAACTCCTTCAGTCCTTGCCCTAACTTCTCCATTGGGGTCCCCACACTCAATTTGATGGTTGGCTGCTTGCATCCACATCTGTATTGGTTAGACTCTGGCAGGACATCTCAGGGGACAGCTATACCAGACTCCTGGCAGCAAGTGCTTCTTGGCATCAGCAATAGTGTCTGAGTTTGGTGTCTGCAGGTGAGATTGATCCCTAGGTGGAGCAGTCTCTGCACGCCCTTTCCTTCAGTCTCTGCTCCACTATTTGACCCTCCATTTCCTTTTGACAGGAGAAATTCTGCATTAATATTTTTGAGATTGATGGGTAGTCCCATCCCTCAACTGGAGGCCATGCCTATCCACTGGATATAGTCTCTACAGGTTCTATCTCCCCTTTGTTTGGTATTTCAGCTAATGTCCTCCCTGTTGGGTCCTGGTTGGTTCCCTGGCATCTGGGACTTTCTATGGATTACCACCAGCTCCCCTTCCCCACTGCTACTCTCCTCCTTTCAAATTCCCATCCCTCTGTACTTCTCCCCCATCTCCTCCCATATCTTATCCAGCCCCCACTTTTCCCTCCCCCTCCCTTCTCCCTCCCAGATCCCTCTCTCCTTCTACTTCTGAGATTATTTTCTTCCCCTTTCTGAGTAGGACTACACTTTGGTGTGGTCTTTCTTCTTGGGTTTCATATGGTCTGTGAGTTGTATCATGGGTATTCTGAGCTTCTTTTTGGCTAATATCCCCTTATCAGTGAGTGCATACCATGTGTATTTTTTTGTGACTGGGTTACCTCACTCAGGATGATATTTTCAAGTTCCATCCATTTGCCTGTGGGTTTCATGAAGTCATTGCTTTTAATAGCTGAGTAGTACTTCATTGTGTAAATGTACCACATTTTTTGTATCCATTCTTCTGTTGAGGGACAGCTGGGTTGTTTCGAGCATCTGGCTATTATAAATTAGGCTACTATTAACATAGTGGAACATGTGTCCTTGTTATATGTTGGAGAATCTTCTGGGTATATGTCCAGGAGAGGTATAGCTGAGTCCTCAGGTAAAACTATTTTCAATTTTCTGAGGAACTGCCAGACTGACTTCCAGAGTGGTTGTACTAGCTTGGAACCCCACCAACAATGGAGGAGTGTTCCTCTTTCTCCACATCTTTGCCAGCATCTACTATCACCTGAGTTTTAGCTATTCTGGCTGGTGTGAAGTGGAATCTCAGGGTTGTTTTGATTTGCATTTCCCTGATGACTAAGGATATTGAACATTTCTTTAGGTGCTTCTCTGCCATTCAACATTCCTCAGTTGAAAATTCTTTATTTAGCCCTGTACCCCAATTTTAATTGGGTTATTTGGTTCTCTGGAGTCTAACCTCTTGAGGTTTTTTTTTTTATTTATATATATATTTTGGATGTTATTCCTCTATCAGATGTAGGATTGGTAAAGATCTTTTACTAGTCTATGAGTTGCCATTTTGGCCTATTGACAGTTTCCTTCACCTTACAGAAGCTTTTCAATTTTATGAGGTCCCATTTGTCAATTCTTGATCTTAGAGCATAAGCCATTGGTGGTCTGTTCAGGAAGTTTTCCATGTGCTGATGTGTTGAGGCTCATTCCCAATTTCTCTTCCAGTAGATTCAATGTATCTGGTTTTATGTTGAGGTTCTTGATCCACTTGGACTTGAGCTTTGTACCGGGAGATAAGAATGGATGTATTTGCATTCTTCTACATGCAGACCACCAGTTGAACCAGCACCATTTGTTGAAAATGCTGTCTTTTTTCCACTGGATGGTTTTAGCTCCTTTGTCAAAGATCAAATGACCATAAGTGTGTGGGTTCATTTCTGGGTCTTTAATTTTATTCCATTGATCTGCCTGCCTGCCTCTGTACAATACCACGCAGTTTTTTTATCACTGTTGCTCATACAAAAACTTTTCTTTTGATACTTATGTTCACTCAAAACAAGAAGTCATCTCCTAGGTGGATACTAGTGATGGAGTGGAATCAGTGCCCATTTCTTTCAGTAATGAAAGGGACAGTAAGAATCTTACACAGTTTATATACAGTAAGGCCATAAGACCAAGCATGTTATCTAAACTTTTCCAGCATGCTTTCTGAGTCATGTGAAATGTTCTGTGGGCTACACAGACATGTGTGTAAAAAATATGATGTTCCAAACCATCTTCAGAATGTAGAGACATGTGTCGAGTCCTGCTGTATACCACTTTGCCATTTTCTAAGTCTAAAACATACTCACAGTTTTTTAAAATGCATAAAAGTTCATGCTCTCTCACTAACAATAATTCTTTGCCATAAAATGGTAATTTGAAATTAATTTCTTCTAAGGGTCAGTATTTCCTTTTATGTAGTTATCGTAGAGTAGCAATTCTGGTGCCATTCAAAAGTGTCAGATATTCCTGAGCAGTTTAAATACACTCTCTTTATCATTGCAAGAAAAAAAATCTGTGACATAGGTAGTATTATCTCTGTGCTATAAGTTAGGAAATGGAGTCCCTCAGAAATAAAATCAAAGATGTTACAGAACAAATTGAAGAGCCAATATTTAAACTTTTGTTTCTAACTTCTAGGTCATTTCTTATATTTTACCATTACAAGTATTATTTCTGGCTAATTTTTTAGAAGATTAGCATGCTCACAACTACTACACTTTAATATTGTGTTGCCAGTCCATCAAGAAAATGAAATCACTTCCAGACACACTAAGACCTTGAGAAATATTTTATTTTAAAGGTGTATAATACATATGCATCTGTAAGTATGTAGATAATAGAGTCTTCTATGAACAGTTAATGTCATGCAAATTTAGCTACCTATACTGAGCAAAAGATAAAGGTAAATAATTTTAATAGAGTTGTTTTCTCATTGTCTGAAAGGTATACTCGTTCTCTGAGAGGTGTACCCATTGCCTGAGAGGTGTACTCAAGGACCACTGAATGCTTGATACCTTGAATTACAACCAAACCCTACTTACATTGTATTTTTCCTATATACTCTGAAGCATTGTCTCATGGTTCAGGAGTTAATCTGCCCTTCCATGCTTTATTCTCTCCTCAAGCTGGTTGATGAGCCTGGCGGTTTCTTCAGGATTGAACTACAGCTGCCTAGTGTCTGCTTGCTGAAAGGATTGACCTGTAGCTGCTGGTTTGTGCCTGTTGTCTGCCTGCCTAGAGGACTGGTCTGCAGATGCTTAGTTGTATTTGGTGTTTGCTACGGGACTAAACTTCTAGCAAAGAACAAGCTCGCCCCCAAAGAACTATTGTCCACCTCCCCCTTATCCTAATAACTTTTTCTTCTACTACCTCTGGCGGGTGATGTGCAAGACGAGAGTTTATTAAAAGTAGGTTGCAAAAAATTTATGCCTACAGAGAAACACCCTCAGTACCTTTCCCAGCTCTGACCACAAGAAAAGTAAGTTGACCATTTCATGTCTGTGTATGATTGTACTTGTGTTATCACATTAAGGCAGGGACATGCAATCTCTCTGGTGATCTCCAAGCTGAATTCAGTCTCCCTGACCTGGAGCAATAGCCAGTAAAGAGTGATTCAGAAAGAAAAAACTCCTAAAATAGAATAAACAAGCTGAGATTCATGTGGTCTTCAAAACAACTACTCAAAAAAAAATTCTCCTGTGTCATAAACAAAGGGGGACAACAGAGAAATCTTGCAGATTAAAAATTAAAGGATACTAAATGGCCAGGGAAAGTGAATGCCATGCAGACTTTGTCCTTCCAGCTGGCCTCACCCTGAACCACATACACTACTTTATTTTTCTTTTGAACAGGTGTGACATCCTTCTTCTTGCCAGCAAATGGTTTCTCTGCTTTATGTTGCTTCTATTTGGGTTGTTGGGCCTAGGAATGTTGAGTATGGGCAAATCTAAGATTTTGTAAAATTGATACATGTCAATAATAGATGATGCACATATGTGCAATATGCATGTGATCTATGTGTGTGATATATCACCTATATAGGTCATACACACAAATAACAGGAGGAGGCTATATCTAATCATATATTCCTATAAAGCTATGTAGACCTCTGTAACTCTTTCTAGAGAGTTGATTATAAATATTTATCAGTGAGAATTTTGGAAATTATTTTCATCTGTGCCCAGAGGGAGCCAATGAAAATTGGTTAACTAGCATGAGGACATATGTCTGGGAAGCAGATGAACATGTATTTGGTATTTAACATTTGGGTAATGCCAAAATGTAACTCTCCCAAATCAGGGTAGACTCCACTGACATTTGTGCAGGGGGAGTGCACAAACAGCAGCTCAATAATTAGAAACACAGCACCATGAAAAGCAAGGCATGTGCAGTCTCAGGTCCAAGCTGGCATGCAAAGATTTAATAATCTCTTTGGCTTTGACCTTGGAGTCTAGTCCTTGCTCCACATTCATACTCGACACTGAGAGTACAAAGTTGCTGGTAAGATGTGCCCAACAGAACAGCTTTCTTTGCACTATGTAAGAGAGTAGCACATGCATCCATAAACTGTGAGGATGCACTCAAAATGTTTCAGAGAGAATCTATGACAGTGTGTACATCCCACTGAAAGCACGTGAAGATATGTTTAGTTTCATAGTGAAAGGGACACAGGGGTCACTTCGAAGCCCCATCACTGACTAGCCAGTCTCTTCTGAAAAACCATCATTTGGGTTCATACCTGACCTACCAAAAGAAAAGACCTCAGTGATAAAATTTGATTTGGCAGAGAGATCCCACATCAGGCAGTCCTTTTGGAACATGCTGGCAGAGATTTTGAAAGCTCTGATCGGGACAATTTGTGTTACTGTCACTAATTAGGCTGGTTTGCTTTCAAAAGTGCTCTTCTGGATCCTGTATCCCACACCTTGTATTTTCAGGTGCCCTCTATGGCCTTTGGGGGATTATCTGAGGCAGAGGTGAGAGAATGATATGCTAAGACACCCTTGCTCCTCATGGGGCCTCTACAGGCCTCAGGTACACAGTAAGGTCCCCCTCTCCCCACCAGGTCCTGGGTAATAGGACCTTTCCTCACTGCCTGCCTGCCCTGTGTCAGGTCCTCCTCCCTTGTACTGAGATTAGATACGCTGTCTACTGGGACACTTTAGGAACCTCCAGGACTTGGTACACCCCTGAAACCTTGCCCCAATCCTCCAGTATCACCCTCCCCACCATAATCTAAGAGAGGGTTCATAGTGATCTTGAGGCCTTTCTTTTCTGGTCATGAAAAATATTGCCAGACCGATTCAAAATGCCTTCATGCCTCCAAGCTCATATTTAGGACACTCAAAGGACTGCTCCAAGGACCCACTAGCTGATTTGGGACAAGGAAGGAAAAAGGTAGGTGAACAACCCAAAGATACCACCTCTCCTGGCACAGCTGTGACACAGGGAGGAGAGACCATTATTGCCAAGGAGCAATAAGTGGATGTTTGAATAGCTCATCAATGGAGCAGCCATAATCAACCTAGGGAGGGCATGGCAATGGGCAATTGCCAGGAACATTGTGGGGCTCTTTGGAGGACTGATGCTAAACCTGTTCTCCTGAGACACACAGAGTAGGGGGGAATGTGCTACTCAGAATCTCAAAAGACTCATTGTTTAAAGTGCTTGAGCTTAAGGATCTCAGCCTGAATGTTTTGATGGGGGGGGGGATGTTGTTTTGCTGTTTTGTTCCTTTGCTTGTTGTTTTGAGACAGGGTCTCACTATGTAGCTCTAGCTGTCCTGGAACCCACTATGTAGATCACGCTAGCCTCTAAGTCACAGAGATCCATGTGCCATTGCCTCCTGGGCTCTGGGGTTAAATATGTGCACTACCACCATGCCTGGCTTCAGATTGAGTGTTTTATATGTGCACTGAGCCTTGATTGCCATTATGCCTTCTGGAATTTTTGCTCTGTGGTCTAAAGCCTTGCTCACTGTCATAGAACCAAAGCATCCTCGCCAAATTTCTACAGCATCTCTTTGCTTGATTAATCCGTGGGCAAAGCAGAGCAGTAATGAGCCCAGTGGTTCCTCCTTTTCCCATTAGTTGCTCTTTAGACATCTTTTGTACTGCAGGTCACTTTTAGACCCACTTTCCCCATTTATTGTCTTCTGTTAAGATGCCTGCCCTTTACAGCTTCCATCCCACAATGATTACTTTTAGTAAATTATGTCTAAAATGCCAAGTAATGCTTGTCCTTCTGAGATAGATTAGAGGGACCCACCTGTCACTCCAACCCTGGGATATTAAGCCCCATTTATCGCTGTTAAATAATGTTAAGTGCTGTAAAATGCTAAAAGTGTTACTGCTATTTGAAGCTTTCTCTGACTCTACTGTAAATCTCCATTGAATGTTTTCTCTGTGTAACTCAGACCTTCAGAGCAAAGTTTGTCACAGGCTGGTCCCTGTGCCTGTCAGCCTTAAGTAACTCTGATTTGGAAGCCCACTGAAATGCCCAGATTGTAACCAGGTGACTTGGAACACTGCACAGACTCCTTGAACATCGGCACTGTGGAGACATATGCATACCAACTCCAGCTGCAGAAGATGCTCTACCTGCCACAGTGTTTTCAAGTAGCTTTAAGAGCTTTCTGTTTGGGTTTGTATTCTGGCATCTCAGGCCTGGATATACACCTTAGAAGTCTGTGCAGCTCTTTTCACCCAGGCCAAAGGGCAATACACCCCCTGGTGGCCCAGTAGGATGGCTGCCATTGGTCGAGTTCACCAAGCTCCATTGGCATGAAAAGACTGTGCAGTGACTGGTGCAAACACATTTGCCACACCCCCATTCTTACTGTGTGAGCTGGCAGTTGGATTTGCTTTCTGGGTCAGCTTGTCCTCTGCTGCTATAATGTTAGGTCCACTAGAAGAATGTCCACTATGGTCTTTTCTGGCCAGTTTTAGAGTGTGGGTTTTTGTTTTCCATGGCATATAGGGATAAGCCTGAAGAGAAGATAGAGGGCAGTTGAGGCAACACCCTTCTAGAAACAGCACCTGCTGTCCCCATAGCACCACTGGCCGCAAGAGGGCAGTAGGAGAATTCTTGACAGAGACAGGCTGGGGCAGAAAGGATGTAGAACAGGAGAGGATGCAACAAGGGACAGCAGAAAGACAGAGGAGTCAGAGCCTTAATGCTGAAGAAAGACAGAAGGCTGTGAGGAGCCAGAGATGAGAAAGGGTGGGGTCTACCTCCATGAAAGTGTTAAAGGAGACTGGAAGGGCCAAAAGTCTTCAGAATCTAGTTCTTGGATCTGTGACAGTAGCCCCTGTCAGGGGCCAAGGATCCCAACACTGTAGACCCTAGATCTGGGATGCTAGCCTCAAGGTACAGAGCATCCTAAGAAATGTCAAACTTGTGAGTGCTCCCTAGTCCTGGTCCTCTGTGCTGTTGGAAATTGAGGCTTGTGATGATCTGAGTGTCCCACTGACACTGGGTTTAAATTCTTGAGGAATAAGGCTCAAACCAAAGAACAGGCTCCAGTAGTCCTCGGATTATTAAGCCTTAAGAAAGAATTTAATACTATTATCCTGTTTAATGGACATATTAAACTTCCCTCAAAATTCTCTTTATGTCCATATATTAGTTCGCCTCACAACAGCATAGGAAACCTTCTTTTGTCATAGATTACAGTGAACACACAAACCTTTAATGAGCAACAGGAAGAGGATAAGAAGCTTTGAATACTCTCCCCTGAATGGAATATCTAAATCATGAATTTGTCCCTCTCAAGTCTCAGGGATCATTAGGAAAGGAGGGATAGAAATCTTATAAAAGTCAGAGGTGGAGTGATCTTTGTAGGGAAACTTTGTTTGCTGAGCAGGGCAGAACTGTTGCCTACATGAACTCCGCAGCAACTGTGACCACATTCAAAACACCTACACAATATTAAGCCAGGAAACATCACAGATTGGGAAGCAGTTCATGAATGTACACCCCTAGCTGAGGAGCTATTAGCAATTAATGGTTATTGGGGAAGAATCCAGTTTCTTTAGGTTTCTGAGAGGCCACCATGCTCCAGTAGATGTTCTTAAACCCATGCACATACAACCAGCATTACATGGATTCAGAGGGATGTGAAAAAGTACATGACATTGGGAGAGAAAGTTGGCAGGAGGGAGATGAGGAAAAATTGATGGTAGATTTGATCAAAACAAATTATATGCATATATGACATTATGGAATGGTAAAGTGTTTAAAAACTTTCGGCACCAAGCCAGATGATCTGATTTCAACCAGATCCTGTGTGGTACAAGGAAAAATCCAGTTGTTTTTCTACAGCTAGTTGTCTCCTGACTACCATATATAATCTATAACATGTATCTGCACAGAGACACACAGAGAGAAATGAAAAACGTTAAAATTTTTTTGAAGTATATTGAAAAATACATTACTTTTTCATTTAACGCTCTTTTTAAAATTCATTTATTTACTTTACAACCTAATATCAGCTGTTCCTCTTCTCCAAGTACCCCCCATTAAATTCTTGCCCCCATTCCATCTTTCCCTCTAGGTGTCATCCCCACTAACACAACACCTTCCCCTCCTGCATATCCTCTCCCACTGAGGCACAACAAGTCTGTCCATTTAGGGTCACAGAATCCACAGGCAGGTAGGCAACAGGCTCAGGGATAGCCCCTGCTCCAGTTATTGGGGGACCCACATGAAGACCAAGCTGCTTATCTGCTACATATGTGCAGGGGACCTAGGTCCGTCCTGTGCTCACTCTTTGGTTGATGATTCAGTCTCTGGGAGTCCCCAGAGGTCCAAGTGAGTTGACTGTCTTGGTTTTCCTGTGGAGTCTCGGTCCTCTCTGGATCCCTCAGTCCTTCTCCCAACTCTTCCATAAGACTCCCTGAGCCCCATCTACTGTTTGAGTGTGAGTCTTTCATCTGTTTCCATTGGCTTCTGGGTGGAGCCTCTCATAGGACAGTTATGCTAGGTTCCTCTCTGCAAGTATAACAGAGTATCATTAATAGTGTCGGGATTGGTTCTTGTCCATAGGATGGATCTCAATTTGGGGAAGTCATTGGCTGGTCATTCCCTTTAGTCTCTGTTCCTGTGCTTCTTGTAGGTAGGAAAAAATTTGGGTTGAAAGTTTTGTGGGTGGTTTGGTGTTCTTATCTCTCCACTGGGAGTACTGCCTAGCTACAGGAAGTGGTCACTTCAGGATCCATTTCTCCAACTGCTAAGAGTCTCATCTAGGATCAACCCCAAAGACCTTCTGGGGCCTCTTCCAATCCCAGGTCTCTGACAAATCCTAGAGATTGCCACCACCACCCAGCCCATCTTCCTCCTCTCTACTCTGCTGTCCTTACTTTCTGTCACTCCCTCCCCAATCTGCTCCTCACCCAGTTCCCTCCTCCTTCCAATGACCTCTGATATCTAATTTGTTTCCCTTTCTGAGAAATATTCAACTATCCTCCCTTGGGTCTGCCAGGTTATTTGACTTCTTTGGTTCTGTTGATTATAGCATGGTTATCCTGTACATTATGGCTAATTGTAGACAAGATCATTACACAGAAAAACTTATGCTCAAAGAATTTATCAGATTAAAAAGTCTTTCATAACTAGAGTTAGATGAAGCTATATGAATAGGGTACAAGATATACTGAAATGAAGCATTAAAACACTTTTAGACATGGTTTCAAGAAAGTAGTCAGCCATGGTATGATGCTGGCAGTTTAGTGACATAATAATTGTTGTTATAGCAACAGGAATGACATGACAGTACACAGAAAGTATCTGTGTCAGTTCAGTGTTCCCAGTCACTGGCTAAAGGGACACAAGAGCAATTTGACTCTAGAAGTTACCAGTCTTGAGAGTTGCCCTATGGCAGGGCTTAGCTATTGTTAAAATGGAATGGATGAAAAGTAAGATTTCAGGCCTGGTCAGGTAAGAGTTTTAACACTTGACCCTAAAATTCTTTGTTTCTAGTTTGAAACAGTGGTTGAAATTGAGATGCTAATTTGGGGAAATTGAACTTGGGCTTTGGGCACACATAGAGTTCTGTTTGACATGTTTCCTCCACTGCCTAGTGCCACCTGCTGCAGAATGGAAGTCCATCAGAGCAGCACTGAATGGTTCTTTCCTAGACAAGAACCCCAGATTTAGGTATTGGCCCAGGGCTACAAGTTAAGCATCCAAGATCAATTACTGAATGACAGATGTCCTTCTACCTTTGAAAACTGTTTTCAGGAAAAGGAGATCAAATGATGATGATGAGGACAACCATCGTCCCTCTTGTTCGAAAAGGACTAAGAATGACCAGGCCTTACAGGACCCTCGTGCTGTAGAGGTAGGAACTATGGCCACATAGCTGATCCTTTTGATTCATTGCTCACAATGTGGTATACATTTCCATCCCCACAATGGCAAGAGAACCATCCCAGGTACCCTCATGAATTCTCATGGGCTATGAGCCAGAGCAGGGTTTTAAGTGTTGTCTCAAGCATGGTTTGACTGTGCAATAGAACAGAGAAAGGGTCAACAAGGAGGCTTTCCTAAGCACAGCAAGGAGGAACTGGGTTCCAAAAATTTCACCACCACACAAATGGGGAGGAAAAAAATCACACCCCAGCTGATTTGGTTAGGACAGAAATAAACTTGAAGAACAGAGCCCCATGGTAGTAGCTAGCTACAATCCTCTTCTTGCTCCTCCCTGGAAAATTGAAAGCAAACCTGGTGTTGTGTGAAGGCATTTCGGAAAGCTTTAGTGATGCTTGCACTGAAGAGCTGGCATTTCAACTCCAGAAATCTTAGAGTTAATAGCTAGTATTGGGTAGTTATAATAGCAGGCTTTCAATGGAAGAATAACATACTAAGGAGAGGGCATTGTAAAGTCTTTCTGGACAAGTCTCATCAGGCAATAAGTAAGTATGGCTCACTTTTACCTTTCTTGAGAAAGAGAAAAAAGGTTTATCAACATGTACCATCCCTGCCTCTAGAACATAAACACAGGTAGAGTTTTGGATAAAATGTACCTAGAGTCTGGGTCCCAGGTCTACCCTAGTCAATGAGTTAGTGGTCTTGAGCAATAGAATTTGCTGTTGCATACAGTTACCCAAGTATAAATACTGGCCTTTATTTCCAAGGTCAGCATCTTTAGACCTTTACATGTAAATGTGCTTCCTGGATCAAAGGTATGAGATATGGCAGTCCAAACCCGAAGGCAGGAAGCTTCCATGCGTGTCTGTATTGCTGATAAAGAACAATGGCTTCCCAGGATTTCCCTCCTGATGACTGAGTAAAACAGACCACAGAGAGTGTAAGGCAGGTGTGTAGATTACACTAGTACAGAACCAGACTTCTACTCCGCTATGTGTCACATGGAACTAATTGATGTCCACATGCTCAAGTTCCAAGGAAGAAACAGCAATAAGGTGAACGAGAGAAATGCATTAGGGGCCTCAGATATACTTAAGTTCAACTTCTGTGGAAGTTTTGATTTCCCCAAATGTTGGATTAATAACTATTTGTTAGTCGACAAGGTAAGTTCAGGTGTCTGATGGAATGTTTGGTAAACTGTTTGCTTTCTTCCTGGTATTGGCAGTTTGTGGCCTTTGCTGGGTAGTTTAACCATCATCCTGATGGGACATTGAGCAGCCTGAGAGAAGAATCTCTTTTTAATACTATTTTGTGTTCTTTGAAATTTCATGCATAGATACCATATTTCTTGATCATGTTCACCTGCCATCTCTCCCTGCATTCTACATTGGATGCCTCCCAACACATGCCTGCTAGCCTTCATGTCCTCCTTTTTATTATATGTGTATGTTCCTATTTAAACCACCATGCCCACTTAGTGCTACTCAAGTGCACAGAACTGTGGGGTCACCCATGGGGTCACAGGTAACTGACCAGTGGCAATCTACACAGAGAGAAGTGATTCTTCTCCAGCAAACATCAGCTGCCAATGGTGCCTCAGCTAGAGGTTCGGCCACAAATCCCCTTCTGGGACATTTATCTGCCTTTATCTTGTTCAGGTCCTATGCAGACAACCACAACAACTGTGAGTTCACATGTGCAACAGCCATACAACATTTCACAGTGTTCCTAGATGTAATCTGGCTCTGACATCCTTTCTACCTCTTAGTTGACTGTGTTCCCTAGCAGGGGCAAGCAGGTGGAGATGTTCCATCTGTGGCTGAGCACTCACAGTTGTTTAGTGACAGAGCTTTGGAGAGTTATGTATTTCTGCACTGACCACTACTCCTTGTAACTAGAAGCTTCTCTAATCAGTGTGGAGAGTAGTGCATATCTGTGGATGTAAACATAAGTATTTACAATGCAGTGTAACAACACAATAACTTAGCAGAATGGCACTAAGTACCCCACAGCACCATGCAGGAACTATGGGCTCAATAGCAGTAGGGTTTGACCAGGTTTACAGTGCCAGGAATACACTTACTCATGTGGCACCATCCTCAAGCTCCAATCAGGAGAGCAGTTGGTTAGCCCCAGAAACAGAATTGCCAGTATTACACCAGTGGACTCATCATGCCTGCCAGGCCAGTATTATACCAGACGGGGTCCATCCATGGGTAAGACATGGCATTTTCTTTCATGACAGCCATCATAACACCTTCTAGGTACTATGAACATTAGCTAGCTGGGAGAGTTTCATGGCTAGTTTTTAAGACTGATTTCCCTATGCCCACTAACAAAACTGTGTAGTGTGTCAATTACAGGGTCTAGACCAGAGGCAATAGCCTGTATCCTTATGGGCACCTCTGAGGCTGCCCAACCATAGGAAGCTAAATTATTTCTGGTGCTTGCTGACACTTTTTTTTTTATTGACTTGTGGCTTTCAGGTATAACTTTGTCCACTCATATGCAGTATACTTCTTCACATGTCTTCTTAAAAATAGCATGAATTACCTCATTTCCCTATTAGTACAGTTTCATAAAGCTTCATTTTTCCTTAGTTTTGCTAAACATGGCCAAATTCAACCTCCTTTTCCCGTCTCTGCTTAAAATTTTTTGTTTGTTTTTTGTTTTTCCAGACAGGGTTTTTCCATGTAGCACTGGCTGTCCTAGAACTCTCTCTGTAGACCAGGATGCCTCTGCCTCCCAAGTGCTGAGATTAAAGGCTGGTGCCACCACCAACCAACCCCACTTAAACTTTGAATTCCCAGAATTCCACTCACATTGTTTCTCCACACCTGTGTTCCCCCACCTCCTCATACTATACTGTTTCCTTGGGGTGGAAGGTCATGGGTTGCCATATATCTTCTTTCTGCACACCCCATTTTGATTCACCCTTACCCCATGGCCAGTTTCCCATCACTCCACAAACTACTTATCCTTTATGACACCTGAATTTCTGCTCTCTATTTTTATTCTACCATGCTCTGCAATTTCCCAACCTGCCACAAAAGCTTCCCCTACCAATGAGAGCACATCTGTCTGCTCTCATGGATACACAGGGAAAGGTCTCATTATTTTTCATTAAGCATGTGTGCCCATATATGAGAATGAAGTATTTCCCGTTGTTTCTTTGTCACATTGTCCCTTGAAATTGCATTCCATCTTACTTGCTTTGGACTCAGTCCCTACCCAATTCTGCAGAATTGATTGTTGCTTGATCTTGGCGGATGGGAACTTCCTTTCCTGATGCAGGCAATTGGAATGTATGGTACAAGCAGGGCCAGTGGATACATTCAGGGATTTGGAGCAAGAGTGCCTTTGTTTAAACTTTCTCCCTGACATTTCCTAGGGACTGGCCTTTGGACCCATTGGAGATCTCTTTCCTGTTCTGTAACATGGGTATTATTTAGCCCAATTCACCAACAAGTCTGCTGTCAGGAGGGAATCAATTGTGATTGAATATTACTGACTGTGAAGTCTTTTGTAGAATGTGATGACTGTATTCTTCAAGGGGCATAGGAAATGATGACAGTGTCATAACAGCCACCCTCCTTCTGTCTTTCTTCCAGTCAACAAGCAGTGATGTCGGATGTTACCAGAGCAATGTTAATAGCCTCAATCATGAGAGAGTGCCAGAAACAACTTGAATCAGAGCACGGCTGACCTGGACTTCAATATCCCCGGGTTCTCCCAACAGGAGAGCAATGAAGTGTGTCACTAGAAAATATTTACTCTGACATTAATAACATCTTGAAGGAGGCCACTTCTATAGCCTCCAACAGAGAAAACACACTTAAGCATGAGGAACTAACTCCTTTGTTTCTTGTTTATAAATTTCAATGACACTCACGCAAAGCAATCTTGGCCTTTGTTATATTTTCAGTAAGAGGTAAATCAATGAGTGATGTATTCTTTTGCTGTTTTGCTCCACCAAAGGGTCTCAAAGGGTCATTCATGGCAGTTTGATATGTTTTCTGTAATGCTTGATGTCCTATTCATATTAAAATAGCAGCATGAGGACTTCTCCTAAGATTGAATGGATTACATGTACAAACCAGGTAGGTTTCCAAGTTGCTCATTTAGGGTGTCCATGTAAATGTTGTTTAAAATGTGATTTCCTTATTTTGAAAAGTTAAGTGGCCTGGTAAAGTTTGTGTGTTTTTCTTTGAAATATAAAAGAACAAACAATGGAGAAGCCAATACCAAACCAGTAATGAGCATTGTGGAAGAGGGGAAATGTGGGTGGCTTGCTCTCTTCTGATATGAATATGGGCTGATCCTTGAAAGAGAAATGTCTACAGAAGTCCTTCTCTACCTATACTGGTGCAAACGTCAGCCCAGTAGGTTGTGAACTTGAAGCCTGTGTCTAGTAGCTACATTCTTTGTATTCCAAGGGAGAAGCCTTCTTCTTTTAACACTCCTGTGTGTGCTCTTCAGACTTGTGTCAAGCACTTATAATTCAGTCAGAGAAGTGCACAGCAGTGCTGTGACTTAAGCACAAAATTTGGATATTTACTGCTTCTGTGTTGTCTCTTACAGCTCCTTCTATTATGTCTAATGTTGATAAAGTCTAAGCCATTGCAAATGATATCTGACTTGAGAAATATTGTAAAGCTGGGTGGGTGACTGTCCATTGTCTAACAAATCATTCACGGTAAAGAGAGCATCTCGAGTCATTAAAATCCATACAGAGGAGTGTGGCTGGATGGGCCACAGTAGAACATTGCTTGCCTAGTCTGTGGCAGAGCCCCAGAATGGCAAATTTATCAGCACAGTTAATGTGGTTTGTGATGGGTGAGCTGAATTACCATTAGAAGTAACAGGCAGTGCCCCTTAGTGATGGATCTGTCCTGGTGGTTAGTCATATTGAGAAGCCAGCCCAGCCTGTGGGCAGACTTGTGTAAGGCCCATATTTTCTTGCTGATCAAAGAACTGAAGGCATCATACCTTGTTCCCTGTGGCTGTGAGGCCTACAACTGGTTTTCTCATTTACTGAGAAAAGAATGGCCTCCAACTGTTAGCTAAGCACAATCTCTACAAATGAACTTCATGCTCTGCAAAGTTATGTAATTATCATTGAAAGCAAAGTCATAGAATCAGGTATGGATTCAATACTGAAATATAAAATGTCATCTCCTTACTGTCTTGTAGAACTCCTTTAACTTTATAAACAGCCTATGTCCTAAAAGATCTCATCATTGATTGGAGAGGTAGAACTTTGTCCATCAAAACTGACTCTCCTGTAAAGTACAAGTTCTTTTTTAGGATAGCATGGGAAAGAAGGGATTATTTTCCACTGAAGAATTAAAAACATGGAAAAAGGAAAGAATGTTCCATTAAGGGTGAGACAAGGTTTGTGTGCAGGGAGTATGGACCTTAACTTACCTCTAGGAACAACCTACTATGGTGCTATGACCCTATCACTTCCATACCTCACTGTTTGATATAGAAGTAGGGTGAGCTTTGCAAGTTACAGACAGCAAGGGGACCTTGCATCAAGTCCTTTACCTGTCTGATGAGGTCCTGAAGAATAAATAGTCATATGGACCAGCAGGTGGAAAGGAAGCACTCTTCCCAACATGCGATTCTCAGTCCTGTAGGCTTGCATTGTTTAAGTTTCCTTTAGAGAGTGTGATAGTGACCAGGTACATAATCAGTACACAACTTCTTGACTTTGAGGGAGGTCCACTACTGGTACAATCATGACTGGCTGGTCTTTAGCACATGTGTTGTCACTGTATTTTTGTACACTGAGTTTTCCTGGGATAGACAACATAAGAATTAGTTGTCAATTCTCAAACCACCATGGGGCATACCAGGTAAATGAAGCTTAAGATGAAGACAGAGAATCAATGGCTGTCCTCTGGGAGAAAGAGAACTGTTCATTTCTTCTCTTGTAAGAGAAAAAGGTTCATGTGCTTGTCTCCAAACAGAAATAATACACAGGCCTGCAGGTATAAGCCTGAAATTCCAGCTCATTGGGCTGCTGAGCCTGAAAGATCACAAGCTCTAATCCAGAGCTAGAGAGTGAGTTCAAGGACAGCCAATGCCCTGTTTGAGCCTTTATGTCAAAAGAAAAGTCAAAGCAGAAGGTAGGAAATATAGTCCAGTGGTAGCATATTCCTACCATGTACTAGGTCGATACCCCATATGGACAAAAGTAAACATATGCAAATAAATGAAAACCCTATCTAATGCCCAAAGCTGGATTGGAACATATGTCTTATGTATTCATCTCTCAGGAGTCACTGTAAGTATGACATCAGACTGGCTCTTTCCTCTACTGGAAAGATACAAGGTCATGAGGTAGCATACAGAGACAACAAGCTGGTAAGTTACTCACCTACTGAAACTGAACACATACATGCATAAGCCTTGGTGACACCCTCTTTACCAAGGATTGATGTGGTTAGGTCCCTGTGACCCAACTGGGAATGACCTTGGCCACCACTCTTCTTAAGCATGGTCAGTATTTAGTCTCCTTTGTGTCCTACAGGCCCTCACTATTGATGTGGACTTTATACATCCTTGGTTACTTCCCAGCTCTCTGTGTGGCCTCAGGCACATTTACCAAAGTGGGAACAGTGTCTTGCATTGACTGGCAGGATCCAGTCATGAAGGGGACTGTGTGCAGTATGATACTGTTGTGGCTATATTGTGGTCCTTGGGTATACCCATAGTACTCTGCAGGTGGACCCAAGGACATTGTAAGGTGTGATTGCTTAGAGCTGCATACTGATTGTAACATATTTTTTCAGAGTCCATTCATCTAGACAGTCTGAAACTTTTTTCCATGAGAATCCCCTTGCCATGTGGGCATCATCAGAGGGAAGATGAATCAGGAAGGCGTTTGTGGGTGGGTTTTGTGGCTTGGCTTGGGTGTGGGTTCTGTTGGGCTGAGTTGTGGGTCCTGTGTGTCTGCCACCCCAGGCAGTTGGAGCTATGGCTCAAGGGGTAGAAGGCACAGGAAGTTGACTGAGTTCACTCCACGTGAGCCAGGCGGTCATCAGGCTGTGAGAAGCTGCAGGACTCTACCCTGGGCATGGGGAGAACATAGTCTGAGACCCCACGTGGGCTGGAGCTCTTGGGTTGGAGATCTCTGGGCCAGGTGGCTGCCAGAGACTGGCTGGTCTCATCCATTGGGCTCCTAGGCTCTGCTGAGAGGCTATGGAAGGACTGAGACAGGAGTCATATGGGCTGGACCAACCCGCAGGTGAAAGGGGCAAGGGAGAGTGATGAACTCCAGTGGCGCTACATGGGGTAGAGACTCTTGGTCATGGTGACTCGCTTGGCTGGGTCTTGGCTGGCTTTGCTAGCTTGCTTGAGTTGGTGAGCTCTGTGGCTGGAATGCAGAGAGGTCAGTGGGAGATTAGGCGGCAGCTCAGTAGTTGAAGTCCTTCTCCAGAGTTCCCTACAGTGGGCCCCAATGACAAGAGGTAGTCCATGGTTTTAAAACATTTATTGTCATGGCAGAAAGTGGATGAAGCTGTACCCAGTGTTCTCAGGACAGCCCTGAGGTTAAATACCTTTTGCAAGTAGTAGGAGGATCTGCGAAGGAATGCTTAATTGGCTATGCCCTCTGGCCTTTAGGTATCTCATGAATATAGAGATTTCTTTAGTCTCTGTGGCCTGTAGTCTCGCCCTCTACCTGTGGAGGGGCTAATAGGGGCATTGTCCTATGCAATTGAAAGGTGTGGATTGATGGAGACCTTAGGCCTCATGTCAGAAGACTGGAGTCTGGGAGCATGGTGAAATGTATGCAGTCCCTTGCAGAGAAATCTGTTGGGTCTCCGACCATCTCTAGCCAGTGCTCGACCAGAAACCATGCTGTCCTTTCATGGTCCTACAAGTCCCCCTTTTACTTTTTTTTTTTTTTTTTTTAAGAGAGGCATCACTGGAGTGACTGTGTCATTTCTAGGCATTAGCCTAGTTAACCTCCAACTTGAACTCTAATTTCAAAAGGCAGACATACACATGAGGTATGAAGTCATAACACTGACAGAGCAGCTGTTATGGGCACATGGACTGAGGGACTTCACAGAGAAGCATACAATAATTGGAGGCAAGTTGTGAGGGTAATTAAACTGGAGTCCAGAGACATGCTTTATCTGTTTGCTTGGATAAAGTCATTTGGTCAGAATCATCTGTTGCAGAGAATCTAGAAAGCTAAACTATGGTCTTGCATTGTGTAGAGCCACTGAAGATAATTTTTCAAATATTTTCCCAGAGTTTAAAGAAGACTGCTCAGATCTAGTGTATTAAGGCATTCCCCCTCCCCTGCCTCCTCTCTTAATCAAAATACCTTCATTCTTGTTGAGAAAGGTTTTGATTTGGTAGAGAACAAAGATTCTAGTAGTGAGCAAATACTTTCCCCAACATTGGGAAAGCGTATTTACAACATTGAGCTCAAGAACTTAGATGCCTTGGTAGCTTTTAAGGTCAGACAGATTTATATGAGCATGCCGCTCCTCCAGGCACTTGGGATGCCAAAACAGAAGTATCAGAGGTTGCAGGCAAGCCTTGGCTGCATGATGAGATCCAATCCAGTTGACAAACAGTGTACACATGTAGTTTGCATCTGAGGATGGGTAAGTGTGTAGGACACACACAGACACCACACAGACACAGACACACATACTCACATAGGCTCCGTGGTCAATGCCTATAAGTCCCAAGGGGTCAGAGGCAGGAGGTAACTATACTTCTGAGAGGATTCTATGCTACACAGTGAGTTCCAGTCCAAACTACACTAAAAGTGAGACCTGAACTAAAAATTAAAAAGAAATAACATAAGAGAAATAAGAATGATAAATTAATAAAAATTGTTAGATAATAATCTGTCTTTTCTGACCATAAAACAATGAGTTACTTAGCTGAGGACATATTATGCTTTAAAATTGGAGCAGCTTCAGTGGGTTTTGGAGCAGTTGGCTTACTCCAGTGGAGCACATGAAGGTCACCTACATACTACACAAAGCCAAAGAAATTCCATTATCTAACTCAGAGATTGCTTGCTAGCACCAAGCTTATAGGACATGGTGGCAAATATTGAAGAAAGAGTACTGTATGCCATAAGGATCATGGTTTCTGGACTAAAGGGGACAAGACTGAGATGAGACTATACTTCCACTACTGTTTTCATTAAATGATGTGAAACACTGTATTTTATTTTCCTTTTACTTTTCCTTTTCAGTTAGCCAAACCATCAAACCTGGCATTTGCATTGTGGGATTCTCAAGACATAGTTTTTAATGAACTTTTCTGCTCACTAGCGGTATACAATGCCTCATTCCCGAGGGATATGTCTATGCTAAGAGGGTTCAAATACATAGTGCATGACCTGCCTAGAAGTCCTCTCTGCCACATGGTTTATGTGTCCTCCCATGAGGTCTCCAAGTGAAGATCTCAGTCCTCTGCAACTTGCAGATTTCAACCATGACCTTACTGCCCCATTAGCTATATAGTACTCTAGCTTGCTCTTATTCCTTTTATCCACCCTCTACACCATGGTCCTGACAAAATTATCTCTTAGACCCCCAATGTAGAATTTGCCCACCAAGCTGCTGATTCACTGTTGTCCCAATGGCTTGTCTCACTTGCAACACTGAACGATTCATTTCCCAGCCCTTGGCTTCATGAGATATCAAGATGCCATTGAATTCATAAAAGAGTAATTGAAGAGCATTATTCTGTTACAAGCTCTGTAAGCATAAGTGGGACTGAATACATACATCTATAGAACATTGACTGGAATCCATTTGTGATGTATAGTGCAAAATACAAGTGCAAGTGAAGGATGTCAGGAGGGAACTGGTATACTCTCAGCTGCCACACAAGCCTGGCCACTACTCTAAAGGTAATATGCCCAGATCCTTACCCTTTCTAGAAAAAATTTGCTTCATCTATTTGGGCCAAGGGCTACCATTTTATGCTTATCTTGTGCGACACTGCTCCGCACCTTAGATCCTTCACACTGTCCTTTTACCCAGAAGTCTGTATTCTACACTATTATCCCAGAGGACCACAATGTACTCCTCTGAGTGGTCATTGACTGAGGAGCCTGCTCAGGGATCCTGAGCTTGCTTGGTTTGATTCCTGTGGTACCTGATCCTGAGACGCAATGTAGTTTTATTTATACATCAAGACCAAAGACAAACAAATACTTACTTGTAGGTACAATGATGGCCTCACCCATCTCTTTACCCTCCAGAAAAAAGGATGCATGTGGAATCACAGCTCAGGCCTTAGCACACATGGAAATTCCCCATGAATATCATGTACTGAGCACAGGAAGGCATGTGAGAGCCCTGACCAGAAAGCTGCTCTCCAGTGTGGATCAGAGCCTGTCACACAGCAGGGATGATGGTGTCAGCAGCCTTCCACAAAGATGAGCTTTCACATGGGCACCCACACAAAGAAATGTCCCAACTCTCCCAATATTGTAAAGTTGAGAACAGAAAGTCCTCTGAACCCTTTGTTCCTACTCAATGAAATGTGCCTCTTCCTCTGTTGAAGGTGATAACATGTGAGACTCTCAAAACTCCAGGGTTTGGCAGATTGATGTATTGTTGAATGGTTACCTGTCTGACAGATGAGACTTCGCAGACCTGGTGAGAAGGGTTTCTTTGCCGTACAGAGATAATGCATGTGGACAGATACCTCTGAGAAAGACAAAATAGCAAATGAGCCATAACTTGGCTTCCTCTAAAAGCATTGTCTCCAAGAAAGAACCAGAAAAGAACTTGTTGAGTGTAACTGCCTGTTCTGCTCCTTAGTAATGGCCCATTCTGCTACTTTGTAATGACCGTTCTGCTGCTCCGGTCTGTGGGTCAGGGTCTAGCAAGAGAGAGAGTGGGGATGGAGGGGTGAGAGACACAAAGGATGAGACAAGACAAAGGGTCTAATCAAGTCTCTTTTATTGAAAGGAAATGCTGAGTGTTTATACCCTTTACTACGTGCCTTGCCCTCATGGGCAAGCTCAACTGAAGGCACTACGTCATGCACCTAGCAGCGTGGAGACCACGTGCTCCTAGCTGCTGGCAGCACTAAACAGCAAAACAAGACGTTTATCAGAGTATTCTTAGCTGTTGTGGACTGTTGAAAACAAGTTTCTTGTCAGGGCATATGGCTTGAGATGGCTGTAAAGACGATAGACTCTTTTGGCTAAGAGTTGGCTCCCAACAGTTGAGTAAGAAAGGTTTGCAGAAGATTTTGAATATCTTGAGGAGAGGACCTTGATCATAGTGAGGGAAGACCTATAAGGGAAAACCATTGTGCTGTGGCTCCCCTCTCACCAGTTACCATGAAACTATACATGCTCCCTGTGATCATTGCTACTGTGTGCAGTTGCCAGTGGATTGGAAAGGACAGTAGCTGCAGCCATGCTACTGACTATGAAATTTTCATTGCACTTAAGTTTGCCTGGTCACTTTGCACTAATTCTCTTTTTGAAATTGCATTTCTTTGTTTCCTTTAATAGTCCCTCTCTGAAGTAGTGCCATGTTTTCCTCCTGTGACGTCTTCCCCTACCTGATACTTTAGCTACCTGGTGGTCTTCCTGATATCTCCCTCTGCATCTAGCATCCCTAAATGCTCCCCCCTCAGAGTACATGACAGGAAAGTTTCAGAGTTAGATGACAGCACAGAAGGATGGTCATGGAACCATAAGGCCTCAGGTCTACCTTGTTAGATACTCAACAGGGCTACTTCAATTAACACGAGGATCCCCTATTGGGGATGCAGGAACCTTTGGCATGTTTGCTTAGGTTCAGGTGCTAGCCTAATTATCACAACCTCCAGAAAACTTCATCCTACAGTGAATAAGAACACTAAGAGCTTGGCCAAGAACTCTGTCCCAGTCACTGGAGTGGCTTGAGAGCCCTCGCCCTTGCTCCTTGCTCACCCTACCAGTGGTCCTTTTAATGGATGAGGTAGCCCTTTTTACCACTCTACAACCCCCGGTTACTTGAGCACGGTTGATAATCTCACTTGACCATAATTACTGACTACTCATCTTTACTCCCTTTAATTGCATTTCTTAATCCTCTTCCAGGGGGTTGAGCTAAACTATTCTATGGGCCCTGTATGAGTGTGTGCCTGCATGCGTGTGTACCAGTATATGCTTGTGTGGGTAAAGTTCCGAGGTTGATCCTGTGTGTGTTCCTCTGTTGCTTCCCATCATGTGTGTACAGACTCGTGTTTTCTAAGATCGACCAGTTTGGCTTCATCTGATGGAGTACTAGTCCCAGGATTCCTCTGTTCTCTGCCTAGCAGCAGTAAGATTATGGGTGTGCCCTTCCAGTCCTGGCTTTGAGTGAGGGCTGGGAATCAGGCCCTTATGGCAGACACTTTAGCTGCCCCCCTGGATTCCCAGGCATGACCTGAATAGTTTTAATTAATCGCATTTGATCTTCACATTCTACTGTTCCTCTTTCTGAGTAGTGAAGCCCCCAACCCAGTGTGCTCTATTTCTGGCCTCACACTCTTTGGAGGGATGCTGCCTGTGTGAGAAGACCAGGGTGTGAGTCTCACACTCACAAGGTAGCAGGTAGCATGTTCATGAGCACTTTTCAGTACCCTAGGTGCGTTGCTCTGCTGCTCTCAACACTGCAGCAAGCACCTTTAAAAGCTGGTGCTACAAGAGAGATTCTAATTATGCCTTGACTGTTGTCATGGTGATGCCATTAGAATATCTTTCATCAATGCAACCTGATTTACCTCTAGGACTGGATCTTGCCAACCTCACACATCCCTTTGGAAATAGAGATATGTTTTCCCACTGCATCTGATTTTGTTGCAGGAGAGGTTGGAGATTCATGTGCCATAAATGTGACTGAGCCTGTGGCCCCCTGAGAATCCTGGGAAGGAGGTTGTTAATCTTATTCAATCAATAACCTGGGAGAACAAGCTCTTCCTGACAGGATGGAGTGTGGCTGGTTGCCTAGGTTACAAGTAGCAAAAGCCAGAACACATGGAGACTGTCAAATGACCAGCTTCATTCTGCAGGATCCAGGTCTAGATTGTAAGTTTGAGTGGGCATGCTCAGTTTCAGAGCCTCCTCAGTATTGGCAGTTTACCGAAGATGCTCTGGGCCTGCTTATGAGAAGCAAATTCAGAGAGGATGAGGACATAGACTCTGGCCACTATCTGTAGGAGTCATTGGGTTTTGAATGAGAGTATGCAGATTGCTTAGTCTGTTTCCTCATGGTGTTAGAGACTGTGAAGACACACCGACCCCAGCCACAAATGCTATTCCTTCTGTGCAGGTAGCCCTGTTGCTTGTGTGCAGGGCACTTTGATAAACATGTTGAAATGGAGTGTTCCTCAGTGTCTGTGATCTGATGGTGGACAAAGAGATCCTGAAGATTGGAGAATGCCACACACCACACACACACACACACACACACACACACACACTATTAAGGCAGAAAGCAGAGGAAATTGTGACATTTCAAACACCATGTATTATCTCATGTTGTAATGCCAAGTTAAATGAGCTTGACAAAAACCAAACAAAACAGAAAGCTCATATATGTATGTATATATGTGGATATATGTACATATATATATGTGTTTGTATATATGTATGCACTGGATTATCTCACTGTGTTTGACACCTGACAATGGTTCTATCTTTTTTACAATGACAAATCAGGTCACTGGTTATGGTGAGGTATATGTTGATTAAGCTTGCTAAGATGTGTCCCACATAAAATCCTCAACACTTATACCCTGAGATTTGACATGATAGGGTGAACTAAATATGCCAAGCAGAATCTCAATGTAGACCTTGAGATTGTAATGGCCATTCATGTTTTGTTATCTACAAAATTAAGAAATGGGGATATAAATGGAATTGGTTGCTGTCAGGGTAACGTACTGAATCGGGTGAAAATGTTGACCTGGAGAACAGACACTATACATGCCTGAAAAGGACATGATAAGGTCATGTCATAGTATCCTACATGTCCTCTACCATGTGCTAAATCCCACCACTTTCACCTGTCTCATGTAGTTAACCGAACAGGAAGCCCTGATTATGGAACTGTCACAGGATACATGACTAAGTGTGAATATCAACCCAGGGACACATGACCAAGTGTGACTATCAACATGGGGATACATGACCAAGTGAGAATATCAACACAGGGATATATGACCAAGTGTGAATATCAACACACGGGGATACATGATGAAGTATGACTATCATATACATTGCCCAGTGTCAATATCAATAAGGGGATACATGACCAAGTGTGAATAGCAACATGGGGATACATGAACCAAGTGGAATAGCAACATGGGAACATGACAAATGTGAATATCAACACGGGTATAGATGACCAAATATGAATAGCAACAGGGGTTACATGATCAAGTGTGAATAGCAACATGGGGATACATGACCAAGTGTGAATAGCAACATGGGAATACATGACCAAGAATAAATAGCAACACAGGGATACATAAACAAAGTTGAACTAAACATGGGTAGACATGATCAAGTGAGACTAACAACACAGTGATACATGACCAAGTGTGAATCTCAGCACGGGGATACATGACCAAGTATGAATATAACATGGGATAAATGACCAAGTGAGAATAGCAATACAGGGATACATGACCAAGTGTGAATATCAAGCTAAGAGAGAAAGCAAGTTGGTACATGCTTAATAAACGTGAAAAGTAGTCAGATGGAATAGGAGACCCCAGACATTCTGCCTTCACGCTCCACTAGGTTTTCTTTGTTTTTTGTTTGTTTGTTTGTTTTGTTTGGTATTTTGAGGCAGGACTTGTCTACCATGCAGCTGTGGTGATCCTGGAATTTACAATGTACATCAGCCTGGAAGAAATTCACAGTGATCTCTCTGATATGCCTCCTGGATGTCGGGGTTGATGGCTAGAGCCACCACACCACCTCCATTTCTGTTCTTTCTTTTTCTTTTTATAATATCTTATAAACAAAATTTATTTTTGTACACTATGTTTATAATTAGTGCCTAATCATTTCAGAAGTAATTGCAAAATACCAAAATATTTAAAATTGTTTGTATCTATTTCCTTTGAGACCAAAAAATGTTAGCAGATACAAATGCCATAAAACTCATGAAAGTTTGATGTATTGTTGCAGATTCAAATTGGAACTCATTTGGTTTTTTGCCATCCAGAAGTCCTAGAAAAGCAAATCAGTGTTCACCTAGTTTGAGTTTCATTTTTAAAATGAAGAAATAAAAATTGGAACATATACCATTCCATATGGCAGCTGCATGGAAATTCCATCCTGGTTTATTGTCATTATTTTATGGTGTATTATTTTATTATATGTTCTCTGTGTATGATTGTGAGAACTGATCTGGGAGTGTGCCTGTAAAGGTCAGAGGTAACATCAGCTCTCTTCCTGTGTAGATCACCACCTTAGTGCTTTTGTAATTATTATTATTGTTAATTATTTTTTACTTTACATCCTGATTGCAGCTTCCCCTTCCTCCTCTCTCCCCAGTCCCCTCTAACATCCCTGTTCCCCATCATTCTCAACTCCATTCCTCATGACTACCTTGCCTTTGAGTGCAAACATTCATGGGCCAGTCCAATAAATGGATGCTATTCCCACAAATCTTTCCCTGCAATTGTCCCGTTTGTAGGAAATTCTCATGGCACATACTGTTTTGCTGTGAGGCACAGGGCACAGGGAGAACAGAGGACTGTTCAGGAAGGGATGGACAGACCTCGATGACATTCTTGCAAAGAGCATTCTCATGGGATTACAGTTTTATTGCCCCTGGATGGTGGCCATCAACATTTCCATTCACTGTGGGCATACTGCAACTGGTCTGAAGTTTGACCTACTTGCAAATGGTGATGCTGTCGTAGGGCTGCTGAGACTGCTTAACAGACTTCAGACTCTACTAAAGTTTCTCTCTTCATGATGTTTGGGCACATAATGAATGGATGAAACTGTTGGAGGGAAAAGCCTCTCCTGCCAGGGCTCAGTGGTCAGTCTGTAAGGCTTCAGGGCAATCTAGGAATTAGGGACCAAACCCAAGGATACAGGAGAAAGGACAAAGTAAGAAATAGTACTGTAAGGCCTTCAAAAGGCCTCCCTGCTGCCCTGATATGCAGTCTTCTAGTCTGACAGTGAATCCTGAAACCCATGCATGCCCTGTAATATTAATGGCTTTCTGAGCTCACACAGAAACTGACCAAATGGAACTGCTGCTAACACGATGGGCACCTTTTCCTAGCAGCTACTGGGGTAACTCTTCTGGGTAGATTTAGTGGCAAACTTATGGAAAGGGTAGTCTTGTCCCCATAGGAGTATCTAGTGTGTAGCTGGCTCCTTCCAAATAGCAGAAAGAAGAAAATAAAACAGCTTTTAGGTAAAGAAAGAGCCTCAACCAACTATTGTTAGCTGTGGCTCTCTTGATTTTGAGGAACATGAAACATAATGTTCCTTTAAGTAGAGTCAATTGAGGGGATACAAGATGGGGCAATAGACTTGAGAGTAAAGTGCATGTACATTGGAAGAAATGGGACACCAGCAAGGGGTTCCTGGGTTCTTTGTCTACTTGTGAGGCCATTTTTATTCCTTGTCCTTTGCTGCCTCCATGCTTGGTTGGGGAAATTTATTCAGTTAGCAAGCAGCACTTTCCAAACTGGTTTCCTTATATTCCTGAGGCCTTGTGAACCTGGGCAAGGAGTCTGGTGCTTTCAAGACACAATTTCCATTTTTTTCTGATGTTTTTTCTTACATTTCAAAACTGTGTGCATTTGGAGTGTTCACATGTGCCATGGCTTAAGACACATATCTGAATAGTAGAGGCCAAACACAGGAAGTTGGTCTCTCTACAAACAACATGGGTTCCAGGAACTGAACTCAAGTCGTTTATCTAGAACTCTTCTGCTCAAGGAGCATCAGAGGCAAAGCTTTGCCCTCTGGACAGAAGACACAGACTCTGACTGCTAATGCCCTGGCATTAACACGCACTGGATGCTGACTCCCATTCTAAAGGAAACTCTGGATTCTGGAATGAATGGCTACACTTGGCATAACTCATCCAAAAGCATATTTAGGTCACAGGTTAGAGGCTTCAGGCCCAAGCAGAATAGCTGTAGAAATTATAGAAGTGCACAGGAGAAGGCACAGCATACTCAGTTGAGGTAGGAAATGAGCTAGAAGCTGAGGGGGTCATGAGCTCTGTCAAATACCTTGAAAATCCTCTCTTTTTGGTTGTCTGAGATTTTCATACAATGTCTTTTTATCACCTTCACCCCCGACTCTTCCTAGATCCTAAACCTTCCACATTCTCCTAAATTTGTGGCTATTGTTTTTGTTTTGTTTTAACCCCTTCAAGATCCATTTGTGCTGTCTTTTATTTATTCATCAATTTATTGATTGATTGGTTGATTGATTGAGTCATTGACTGATACATATGGACATCCAAAGGTGCCTGTATGGATGAGCTGCCAGCAGGTCAGACAGAAGGACAGACCTGTGCAGGCTCAATCCAGATCTATGCAATGCCATTGTAAAGGATCTGGGAGTCAGCTCAGACATTAAAGGTGTTTACAACATGAACAGGAGTGAGTGAGTTCATGATGGAAAGCCAGGCCTGGTGGCTTGCCCACAGAATCCTAGATCCAGTGATGCCCTAACTGGTGGTTGATCTGGTGGGATTACATGCCAGCAAGCCCAGGCTAATCATTAGTTTCACATCCAAGAAAAAAGCTGTCCCTACAAAGTGGCCAAATCGTGAAGGATATGTAGAACTCGAAGCAAAACAGGTTTTCTTGTGGGTTTATACTTACCCCTATACAGACATGAATCTACTCACAAAGGACACCCACAGAAACAACACAGACACCCATAAACAGCCTCTGAAGAGCAGATGGACTGAAGTTCACAACTTTCCTGTGACTCCACCTCTAAGCATCTCACCAACTCCTGCTGAGGCTACTCAGAAGACAACAGTTGCATCCTTCGAGTGTTAGGGGCACATGATCAACCACAGTGATCACTTATGTTTTGTATATTGACTTGTGACATCTTATGTAAACAATTGATAGACTCATTCCTAAGGACTCCTGGCACCTCTTCCCAAGTGGTCAGTTTCAGGAGGGACAGCTGGTCTTTTAAGATCCAACCACCAGATAATTGTCATTTTACCTCATGACAGAGATGGGGAGTTCCTTTTGACCCTTTTTTTCAAAGAACTACTTCCCATTGTTAATGGACAGATGCTGACCAAGGTGACACTTTGGTGGGACCTGAAGGCATTGTTTGTTAAAAGAGGAAAATCCCCCAGAGTCCCCCAGTGCAACAAGCTGCTCTTCTTCTTCCTGGGAGCTACCCTGATTATAGTGAGTGGTACAGGGCCAATGACAGCTCATACAGGGCAAAAGAACACGTATCCACAGAACTCTCTCTCTCTCTCTC
>JAJTUV010003059.1:0-159298 GCA_021653895.1 Mastomys natalensis
TGCTTTAAATGGTCTTCCTAAGAAATGACTATAGAGCCTGTTTGCACCCATTGTATTAACATTAGAAATGTATTCCTATCATCATTGTCATCATCAACACCTTCATCATTTGCCTCCCTCATAACTGAAACTTATCAGAAAACGTCATGCCATAGACTGTATGTCCCAGGAAGAATCACGATGGTGATTTCTCGGGAGCTTATGAAGGTTCACAGCAGCACAGGGCTGTCTAACTCACTGTCTTTTTGACATACAAATGCACGTCCTTTTCTTGACATATTAAACCATCTGATACGTCTCCAACACACCTTTTCAGTATTAAGTAGTGTTCACGTTTAAGATGTGATGTTAACATTTGGATTTGTGGCTGTGGCATCTGAGCTATTTAATCTTTTTTGGCCGAGCATCAGATGTGGTGATTTCACCCCGTCTTGTAAATCATTTTCAAATCAATGATGCAGACATAGGTTTCCTCTTATTCTATACTGTGTTTGTTTCTCATCTTAAATATTGTTGAATCAGCTAGCAGGCTACAGACCACTGACAGCATGCCTTTTTTTTTTTTTTTTTTTTTTAAGTGACTGAAGTTTCCTGTAGTTTTTTCCTACAACGTTTCTGGGAAAAAGAGATCCACTGTAACTGTTTCTGTGTTTGAGGATGCTAGGGACCTCTGGGACAGAGCATGTTAGCTTCCCTGGGCTAAACTCTCCATCGATTTAGGAATATACATATATGGTTGCTATGTGGCAGGGTAGAGTGTGCATCTGGAATAGGAAGGGACAAGTTTGGTAGCCAGATTGAACGTGACTCTTGATGAGTGCTCACTGAGCCAGCCAAGCTTCTGAGCCACAGGGGATGCCTGAGAGGCAGGCAGAAAGTAGCACAGAACCCAAGGCAGTGGCTACAAATGAACCAGGACCTCGTGTGACTGTGATGAATGACACCCATCCCTTCCACATGGACAGAGATGCTTCTAAGACTTCCTTCACTTGAAATAGCACATGCTGGCTTTAGAAACACTGCCCAGGTCTGACTATTGATATAAAAGCTCAGTTTCTTCACGAATTCTCTAGAACATTCATCACTAATGCTCTGAAAAAGCAAATGGATTTTCTAAAATGAAACCTCACACTTGGATCACAAGGTGTGCGGTTGTCAGTAATGCTTTTCCAGGAATAGACTCAAACAACCACCACTCTGGGATGAAGCAACCATGGGTACGACATGATTTGTATAGTGCCATTAGCCCATAGGTGAATCATACCACTGAGTTTACAAAAGCATAGGCTTGCCTCATTGGCTCTCCTCATAAAAGTGACTGCACCTTCTGATCCAGGTCACTGTGGCAGTGTTTAAAAATCCTGCAACCAAAGTAACTCTCAGTTTCCTCATTTGTAAAATGGAGAGAAGAATGAAGACAGAGCAAGTGTGACAAACCCTCAACCCCATTGTTAGCACAAAGAACACCATTGCTAAGAGTGAGGACTGTCAAAATGACTGGTAGCAGTGTGATGCATGATGGGAACAAATTCATGGCCTCTTATTCTTTAGTCGTAATTGGTAGCCTTGCAGACACACATGTCTATTAACACAACACAGTGAGATCACTTAATATGACTCATATGTGCTTAGGCATAACCTCTGGAGAAGAATGGTGTCTCTCTGTGTCTCTGTTTTTGGTATCTCTCTATTTCTCTGACTCTGTCTCTGTTTTTCTGTCTCTGTTTCTCTGTCTGTGTCTCTGTATCTCTCTCTGTCTCTTTGTCTCTGTCTATTTCTCTCTCTCATTGCAGCAATCAATTGCCTGTGGCTCTTTTTCTAGGGCTGACAACTACAATTAAACAATAAGAGACCAAGAATTTGAGAAGGATTAGAAGGGATATGGAGGGAAATGGAGGGAGGAGAATGATTTAAACACAGTATTTATATAAGAAATTCTCAAAAAAAAAAAAAAAAATCAGTGTGGGAACAACCTGAATGCCCATCAACAAGTCAGAGAAGCCAAAAAGGATGAGTCCATCCCGTGGGATATTATTAATATTTATTAAGGGAAAAAACATGCTACAGCAGGGATGAACCTAAAGACGTCATGCTAAGTTAAGGGAGACAGACACATGTATAAAACGCTGATAGAAAATGAGAATCCATGTGGACAAGGTGCTAAAGTGGGAGAGGAAGTGGGGAGCCTGTGCTTGGTGACACAAAGTCTCCGAGATGATGAAAGGTCTCAGTAATAGATGGCATATGGTTGTACCATATTATGAATATACTTTTAAAAAAAGATTTATTTATTTGTTTATTTCATGTATGTGGGTATACTGCAGCTCTCTTCAAACACATCAGAAGACAGCATCAGATGCCCATTACAGATGGTTGTGAGCCACCATGTGGTTGCTGGAATTGAACTCAGGACCTCTGGAAGAGCAGTCAGTGCTCTTAACCACTGAGCCATCTCTCCAGCCCCTATTATGAATATACTTGATGACACTGATTTGTTAAATAGTGGAAATGCCAAATGTTATATAGTATGTGTGTGTGTGTGTGTGTGTGTGTGTGTGTGTGTGTGTGTGTGTGACGTATGTACACCACAATAAAAATGATTCTACCATGAGAGAGAAGAGGCTGGTTAAATGAACTTATGCCACTGCATCTACTCATGAACAATCACAGTCAATGACACCTCCACTGCAGACAACACACAGTCAGACCTTTATGAGTCCTCCACATGGGAACCAGCTTGTGCCTCAGCTAACAGACAAAATTAGGAGTGGGCAGACAACTGTCACTCTTTCCCACTCTTCTCTACTAGACAGAGTTTGTGTATTTCTGGCTGTCCTGGAACTTGCTTTGTAGACCGAGCTGGCCTCAAACTCAGGGTCTACTTGCCTCCCCCTCCTGAGTGCTGGGATTAATAGTATGTGCCAGCATGCCCAAGATACATGTCCTTCCAAGATGTACAGGTGCATTGAACACAAGAATGTGCCATGGTTATTGAAAATATAGCCAGAAAACTCAAGGCCTTTTAAAGGGGTTGTCTTTCAAAAGAAGATATTTTAAAACACATCTCCAGGATCAAATTCAGAGAAAACTAAAAGGAAAAATTCTTCTATTCTCTTCTTTCTTCCTTCCCATCCTCCATCCCTCCCTCTTCTTCTTCTCCCTCACCCCTTCCTCCCTTCCTCCCTTTCTCTGTTTCTCTCTTTGTCCTCTTTTTTTTCTTTCTTTCTTCTTTTTCTTTCTTTTCCTTTTCTTTCTTTCTTTTCTTTCTTTTCTTCTTTCTTTCTTCTTCTTCTTCTTCCTTCCTTCCTTCCTTCTGTCTTTCTTCCTTTCTTCCTTTCTTCCTTTCTTCCTTCCTTTCTCCTTCCTTTCTTTCTTTTTTCTTTTCTTTTTCTTTCTTTCTTTCTTTCTTTCTTCTTTTTTCTTTCTTTCTTTCTTTCTTTCTTGTTGCGGCTGCAGGAGGTCAGGGGGTAGACCTTTCTTGCAGCTAAATATTTAATCATCTCTGAATGGTACAAAGTGAACACATTCTGATTGTGGATGACATGCCTCCAAATATTAGAGAAGGACACATTTCGCTGGGTGAGACCCCTTCCCTGGGCCAAGTGAACCCTCTGAGGAGTTGTGTCTGGGGCCTTTTCTCCAGGGAAACTGCTGGGCCTGGATGAGAGTTGAGGCAGTGTTTGCCTCAGCTCATGTGGAAAACTTGACCTGAACAGACACCCCTTTTTCTCTTGTGGCCTTGTGGTATGCTTCTGTCCCTATGTTCTGCTTCTTTTAGAGTCCAGGTTTCTAGCTCTACAATTCATATAACTTCATAGGACCTTTCACCCACATCCTCTCATGTGCACTTGGAGGTGAGCAAGTCAGATGCAGGCCAAGTGCTGCCACTTCTGAAGGATTCCCGAAGGGATCAAGCATGAATGCCTCTCTGTCTCCAGGTTTCCACGGAAAGAAAATGAATGGATGTCTTATGAAATAACTCCAGTGTATTCCCTTTGTGTTTTAAATCATATCAGACAAATTCAAACTAAAGCAAAACAGAGTGGATACAAGAAGAGGCTTCCTGGGAAGCCAGCCTCGGATCTACAGAACCTAGCCTTCTAGTGGCCAAGGTCAGGCAGGAACTGGGTAGCCATGTCCTCAATGGGTTTAGAACTTGACTGGGGCTATGAGAGAATGAAGAAAAGACACCCACAGGAAAGCCTGTATATTTAGTTGGAGAAGCTGTAGCATCCCAGAAGCTCAGTGGTTTTTTTTTTTTCTTTTTTTCTTTTTTTTTAACAGTTGAACAGAGGGGAAGCACTGTGGCGTAGGCAGTGTTATTATTAACAAGGAGACAGGCTTGGCTAATCTGAGTAGAAGCCGTCACTATAGGCAAGCAGTCTTTGGGCCACAATCATCTGGGGGAGGGAGAACACCTTGGTAGGCGTTTCTGCACACACTACCATCATCCTCACCCCCACCCTTCCTGAAGGCCTGAGGCCCTGGGGTCCTTGACACAGCAGCAACCACGTGAACCACACACACTCATCAGAACTTGACTCACTCCTCACGCTGGGTAGCTTCTGCCTCTGTGATCCAGAGAACAAATACCTGAGCAGGTCAAGTGCATGCTGACATTAGATTTTTATTTATTATACAGAGCATAAATTAATAAATCATGCCAAAGAACATCATTCTGAACTTGTGTCCCTGATGAACCACCAGTGGTTTTGCTTTGCCGATGTTTCTATTGAGAAAAGAAAACAAAAGCACGTATTTTGCATCATTGCTGTCATGGTGAATACACGGTTCATAAATTTCCCTCCATGTTTTAGGTTAAGAATTTTTATTAATAATTTTAAGAATTACAAATGTTTTATTAAGCTGACGTAACATAGTATTCAGAAATAAAGGTGTTTAGTAAATGTTCATTGAAAAGATGAGTTATGTTTTGTGGTCTGTTTCCTTACCTGAGGGTACTGTGTTTGATTCTATTTTCATGCTATGAACAGTGTTTGGGGGCATCATTATGTATTTCTTCTTATTCTTTATGGTCCCATTATAAAACCTCCCAGGACCAGAATGGCTAGGCGCATGGCTGTGGTATTTACTGGCAGAGTCCTCCTACTTGCAAGCGAATGGCTTTGTGTTCCTATTTCGATGAAGGAGCATTCCAGATCTTTAGATCTTGGTCAGCACTATTAGGCTGGTTAATATATTTTTTTCCTTAACACTTGTTAATTTAATAGGTGCAGAGAGTGCGGCTTTAATCCGCAAATATCTCTTTCAAATAATTACCAAGTAACTTTTGCCTTTCATCTTCATTTAGTAAGTCTTTTCCTTATGGCCTGGCAGAACCTAATTAGCTCTTTAAGTTTTCTCAATGAGCCTCATTCCAGCACGTGAGAGACCTTCAAACTGAACTTGTGGAACATTCTGTGCTTTCTACTGGAAGGCTCCAAGTAGCTATACTGGCAGGAGCATTGCTACTTGTGGTGGGAAGCCTCCTTGTAGTGGCGGGAGGTTAGCAATACTTTACGTTTAACAGGAGAGTCACTCACTTTCATCCTCAGCTCCAGGAAAGGGTGCGGTGTAAGAGGATGCTGTAAGCTGACAGGCTGTCATTTAGCCATCAGACTTTAACTTATAAACTCTGATTGGCAACCCCTGCTCTGGGTGCTTGTTCTCACAAGGCTGGGGTGCAAAGAGGAGATGCTGGATTAATGTGTGATTTCACCAGTCTTGGCGTGCAGAAAGAAGGCCATAAATATTTTAGTGACGACATGTTGTCTCTTTACTTGATCTCTCTTGAAATTAGTATCAAATCTCCAGGACAGCAAAGGACCAAAGACACAACAATGTTGATAATGATGATGGTGGTGGTGGTGGTGGTGATGATAATGATGATGATGATTATGATGCCAATATAATTGACTTGATCCTAGATCTTTATTTTTAACCTTTCAATTGACAAATTATAATTGTACTTATTAATGGTATTCGGTGTGTATTTACCTATGCATAGCATGCATTGATCATGCTGTGCCCCCCTTTACCATAAACCCAACAACTCACAACCTCTAACAATTGTGGTTTTGCTTTTGAGTTGTTGCCTCTTTCTGGATTCTACAAATGAAGGTGCATATATGGGACCTGCCTTTCTGTATCTGACCCTTGTACACATTTTTGTCCATTTCTACAACGCAGTAAGTGGTAGGATTTCATCACTATGGCTGGGACATAGTCTATGTATGTACCACTTTTCTTTAGTCATTAGTGTATTGTCGGGCACTGTGGTGGATTCCATGCATCTTGGCTAATGTGACTAGGCCTCAACACATACGGGGGTGCACGTGCCTCTGAAAACATGCCCAGAAGTAGGGAATGTTTGCTGTGTGGAAGACAGAGGTTTTGAGGAGGAGGAGCTTGTGAGAAGGCAGGAAATGAAGGAGAAGGGGAGGAAGAAATTGCAGAGGATTCCTTGTGACAGGCACGGATGGAGTTAAGCCAGGAGGAGAGAAGAACAGATATGGTAAAGAAGAGAGTACAAGGTTTATGGACTCATGGGAACAGTTGCCTGATACATGCTGAGCCCTGCCTAATGCTTTGGATAGAAGCCTGTGTTCTTGTCCATAGACAGCCTAGAGTGTTCTACGTAGTGTCATAGGTAAAGTGTATACAGTGGAGGTAACTTAGGTCACAGAGTGGATAGAGAAAGCTCCAAGGCAAGGGACTATGCAATACCTCCTGCATTTGCAAGCATGCTTTATTTCCCGGGACATCTCCATTCACATAGCACGATTCCTAGACTCCACATGGCTTCTTTCCCTGTGTTGCTCTTAAGTTCATGGAGGCTGGGGAACTTTGAAGGGGAACAGAAACAGGATCTAAGCTGATCTGAAGACTGTGGCATGATGGGTAATTTCTGTGGTTCTACTCACTGGGTCCCAGTAGTGTCCCTCAACTGTGACAACCAAGTACACCTCCTGGCCCCAGTTTCTGTCCTGCGTCTGAAAACCTTTCTCCCAGTTGTTATTTGAATCAAGCATGATAGAGGAGGTTATTTATATTTCTTTACAAATACACCAATAAACTACGAACTAGAATTTTGCTACCTAAAGGTAATCGCTTCATCACACTAGTCAAATAGTTGCATAATAGAGGAGCTAGCTCCCGTGAATGCTACTTTCCAGATAAGACCCACAACAACGCTGTATGATGTAGAACGAAGCACTGCCATCTTTTATTTCTCCCAGAAAACTTCCCATGTGTGTATCGTCTGTTCCATGTCATGGATGATGAGTTTGTAGCTTGTAAATTAAATTTCTTCCTACCTGTATTGCCTAAGTTTTATACCTATTAAAATAACTACAATTAATAATAAACAATTTTTATTTGTCTAACAGGAAAAAGAGAAAGCCCACTTATCTAGTTTCTCAGGAATTTTCCTGCTCTGCTAGGAATCTCAATTTGCCTGTGAAAATAACTATCTGTCCCCACCCGTCTCTCTCTCTCTCTCTGTTTCTCTCTCTGTCTCTCTGTTTCTCTCTCTGTCTGTCTCTGTTTCTCTCTGTCTCTCTCTGTCTGTCTCTGTCTCTCTGTTTCTCTCTCTGTCTGTCTCTGTCTGTCTCTATCTCTCTCTCTGTCTCTCTCTGTCTCTTTCTCTTTCTCTCTCTCTCTCTCTCTCTCTCTCACACACACACACACATACACACACACACAACTTTTCCCAGGGCTCCGGTCCAGGACCATCCCTGTGCAGCTGCTGTCCTACAGTCCTGCCCCTTTCTTCTGGCTCTGGGATTGAACTTTGTTTTTCTTTGAGACTAACCATGACCTGGAATAGGCTAAGTATTCAATTATCCATTTGTTCCTTCTCCCAAACTGAACTAAAAGTTCACTGAAAGTGGAGACAGGGCTCTGCCTTGGCTATAGCTAAAGTTCTAAACATTATGCAGCCCGTGTTTATTGGCAGAAAGTCAGAGGTGGTGAGAACTGAAACTGAGTGGCAAACAGACAATATCTACATGAGCAATATCTGGTTTCTGGAGAATCTCATAAAGTGAACTGCTAACAAAGATAATTAAATGAAAGGCGGATGCAAACAAATCACACCAGTCATGGCAAAGGAGTAGGAGCCCTAACGTAGAAAGGTTGGGAAAGTTCAAAGTGACTTCCAGGATCAAATTCATGATGATAATTTGGAATATTTCACAGATGGACCAAAGGGGTCCTGCCTAGTCTAACGCCACTGTGTAGTTGTGCCAGCGGTTGGTACAGCACAGCTTCAGGATGAGCTGACGTATTTTGAAAGTCCACTGCCCTAGTTGGCATTGACCATCAACTCAGAGCTGCCTGGTCATCTGAGAAAGGAGTTTCAGTTGAGTAACTGTTTTTGGCAGGTTGGTGTGTGGGTGTCTCTGCAAGGTATTTACTGTCTTTATTGCTAACTGATGCGGGAGGGCCCAGCCCCTGAGGACAGTTGGTCCTGGGCTGTATTAGTAAATGTATAACTAAGTATATGTAAAACTAAGCATGACCCCCAGAGTGAGCCAACAAGCAGTGTTCCTCCACGGTTTGTGTCTCAAGTTCCGCCTGAGTTTTTCTTCAGCGACAGTTGGCGACCTGGATGCATAAGCCAGATTAACACTTTCCCCCTCTAAGTAGCTTCGGATCGGTGTTTTATCAGAGCCGTAGGAGAAAAACTCGACCATCTACTTAGGTGAAAGGTTAGAATTAGATAATAACGTGAACGAAATCATGCAAATTTATATCATAAAAAGCTACCTACTATCATTAACATCTTCTAGTCTGGAAAACTGGGTGGACTTGCTCTCCTTAATGGCTTCCGGCCTGAACCCTGCGATACTCATGGCTCCAGGTTTTTTTCCTTCTACACACTTCTTTATTGCCTCTTCCTAACACAATAATTTTACAATATCATTTTCTGGATAGAGAAGAGAAAGCTAATTCCACCTTTCCCACGGCAAGGCTGGAACATTTCTTTTCTGTTATTGATGATTTAGGAAGCGTCTTTCAGCATCTCTCTTCATAATTGGAAGTGCTGCCTGGTGACTTTTGGCGCAGCTTATTGCTCAGTGGGTTGTTTTTTTTTTTTTTTTTATTTAAAGATTGGAGAAGTGCACAGGTCAGTAGACCCTCCAAATCTTTGTGTTTCTTGAGCGGCTGAAATAGGTATAGACTCAGAGGCCTCGAGTCTCCAATTTCTTTTTTTTGCACTTTTTTTGTATTTTTATTAATCCAGGCCCTGTGAAGAAACATAACTAACAATATATTAAGGCTTCCCTTTTTCAAAACATTTTCTTTGCATGTTTACAGTTACCTATGAACAAATGTAGTCCATAAGAATTACATTTAAACACTGTAAATAAAATATTGCAGACAATTTAAATTTGGGGATAATATAAATATCATGAATAAATCTTCTTTACCATATACAAAAGTCAAACTTTTCTCTCTCATATTTGTACTATGCATATACTGCTTAATCATTACATAATGTATAATCAAATACTCCTTATTTTACTTCATAGTTGTCCCCAAAATTGTGAGCAGTGATGCTGTCAATTCAGATATTTGGAAGAGAAACAAGAAACCACTTCCTTTATTTGTAAAAGTCATACCTGGAGATATGTCTTAGCAGCTAAGAACACTGGCAATTCTAAAAGACCTAGGTTTGATTCTTAGTATTCATATAGGTGTTCATAACCATCTCTACCTCTAGTTACATTGAATTCTATACTCCCTTTTGGCCATTATAGTACCAGACATGCACAGATGTACATTCAGGCAGAACATTCATATACATAAAATTATTTTCTAATGTACTAAAAACAGAATGTTACATTAATTGAATATGACAAGTGTATTATCATTCACATGACTTAATTTCACCACATGGCCATGTATAGCATGTTATCACAACATAAAAACAGATGATATTCATTTAACTTTACTTCCAGTGGGTTGTGATAATTGTACTACATTATAATACTACAAAATCTCATCTATCTATCATCTATCTATCCATCAATCCATTTATCTATCTATCTATCTATCTATCTATCTATCTATCTATCTATCTATCTTCATTGCTACACTTGGTTTTATGTATATATTGGGTGTCCAGAAACATATCTCTATAATGAAGGTCTATATACACATCTGCAATGGGATAAGTGGATTTGGCTTACATGGCTATAAACTCTAGCAAGTCTAAAATGTTTAAACACAGGAGTAGGCTATAAGTTGCCAGGCAGGTTGGAAATTTAAAAATTTCAAAGTACATTAACTAGTTCAAATTCCTGCTTCTTTATAAAACGTTAGTATTTTTGTTAGGAGGACTTCAACCAATTGGATGATAGTCAGTTTACACGCTGAAGACTATTATGCTTTATGTAGTCTATTAATTTAAATGCTAATCAGATTCTCCTTCAACCTCTCCACCCACCATCATCAAACCTGAGGATCCTGGACAATACAGACCTGCAGATCCTGAATCATATAGACCTGCTGGTCTTGAAGCATACAACTCAAGGATATACTGTGTCTCACACCATGAAAATTGATTTTAACCCTCCTCCAAATACTTACTACAACAGAAACATCCAGGGACCATAGTCATGCAGATGCCCAAAAAGCCCTCAAAAGGACACAATCAACAAAAGCCAAGGCAATATGACACCTTCAGAGCACAGCTACCCTACTACAAGCCCTAGATATCTTAACATAATCAATACACATAAAATAACTTTTAATTCAATCCTATGAAGATGATAGAGAACTTTTTTTTTTAATGAAATAAAACCTATTTAATAGTTTAATTTCTATTAGTGAGAATGTAACATACATACATCAAAAGGTTACAACAAATTCTCAAATTCCAGTAAATGGACCTATTTAAACAAATTTCTCATTAGTTTGGTATCTTTTTTTTTTTTTTTTTACTTTTTTTTTACTTTTTTTACTTTTTTTACTTTTTGAGAGTCTCCAATTTCTTAGTGTTTCTGCAAATAGATACTGTACGGGTTAGTCTTTTGTCAATTTATACAAACTAAAGTACTGGAGAAGAAGAAATCTCAATTGATTGATATAGAAATGCCCCACCCAGGGTGTACAGTGCCACCTCTGGGAAGGCTGTCCTCGACTGTATAAGAAAGCAAGCTTAGCTGGCCATGAGAAGATAGCCAGTTAGCAATGTACCTCCATGTTCTGTGACACAGTTCTTCCCTGGAGTTCTCGTTCTGACCTCCGTCAAAGATGACCTGTAAGCTGAAATAAACCCCGTTCCTTCCCAAGTTGCTTTTGATTGCGGTGTTTATCACTGCAAAAGACGGGAAACTAGACTGGCTACCGGCTGGCTGGCTCTTCTTTTTTCCCCTGGATATTTAAGGAACCAGTGCACACTGGTCGGAACTGGAATGAACAGAATTTAGCTGGTCCTGTGGGTTACAAGGGATCTCTGTCACGGTGAGTGCAGGAGAAAACAGTCTTCTCTGGAGAAAGTTTTCAGGAAAGTAGCTCTCTATTGGTGGTAAACAAGGGCCATATGAACCTTGGGGAGCAGGTATGGGATTTGGGGATGAATGTAAATAATTGTCTGGGCTGAGGTTCTGGGAATGCTTCATTTGGACAAAGAGGAATTCCATGAGCTTAGTGGTGTCCTTATAGGGAGAGAGGAAGTTTAACCTGAAATCTGGCCACCAGGCTATGTGAGCACCTCAAGGGCAGCAGAGGTAGGGATTGAGAAGCTACATGCTCCAAAGCAGGAGGAATCAGTCTTATTCCTGCCAGCCACAGGATGAGATTTGGGGGTTTGGAGGCATCTGGATCTCACTCTGACTTGGGACCGGCTCCCCCTGGTCACATGGTTTTCTGGCCCCACACTCACCTACAGCCATTGCCTCAGTTTTCCAACCCTTCCTGGATGTTCCCATGTTTTGGGGGTTTGTCCACCCCATTCAAGGAGCAGAGCCAGGGATAGAATTCTCGCAATCTGTATGGATATGGATCCTGACACTATGCTGCACCCCACTTCAAAGCACTTGTAACCCACAGAAACAGGGCTTAACGGTCATTCCTGTGCCAGGCCTGTGCACGATGTGTCCAGCCAGTGCATGGAGCTGCCACATCCTCCCTGCATCCGTACATGGGATTATAACCAGAATAAGTTCACTCTTTTCCTGAACAACCTACCACTGGATAGGAACCTACCTCACACAAGGCAGGCAGCTCAGGAGCCTAGAGAAGAGACACATGGACTCCCTTCTGGGGTGACCAGGACTTACCAGCATGTTCTATGCCTGACCTTTCCTCATTCCTGCTGGTCCCTGGGTATTGGTCACTTGTATTTGCATCAGTCCATTACTTCTCCTGTCCCTGTACCAGAAGGTTTCTCTTGCTTTAATGATCTGCTATCTTGTTATTTTTTTTCTATGTGTTTTGTATCTTTTTGTTTAGCTATTTTCCATTACTGCTTTTTAAAGATACATCTATCTATCTATCTCCTATCTATCTATCTATCTATCTATCTATCTATCTATCTATCTATCTTCTAGTGTAGCAATTCCAATTCTTTGCCTTATTTCTCTAAAGCAGCAGAAGAAGGCTACAAGGTGCTGATAGATCAGAGTCCCTGGGCCACACCTGGAATCTGACCCATGTCCTCCCTGACCTTATACTGGGGTGAGTCCTGTCATTGTCCAAGGCCTGGTGTCTAGGAAGTTATTCATTCAGTGAAATGGTAATATCGATGGCTCTGCCAGTTCTAGACCACGCTCCCTGGAACTGCAGAACAGGATTAATCGCTTGGTGGGGCAGTTGCGTGTTGAGGTCTATGGGGTTTGTTTACCAGCATATACTGTTTTCATATGTGTGGAAGCTTACTATGAGAGGGTTTGAAGAAACTCTCCCAATACCTAGAGCAGAATGATGGTTTATTGCCTCTTTCTGGCAGGTGTCATTAAAAGAAGACTTCGAATTCTTGAAGGCATTAAGTAATATAGGAAAGGAGACAGTGACTTCTCGTCTCTCAGACCACATGGATGGTGGCAGGATATGAGGCAAGAGGCAACACTGTCTTCTCAACCAGGAGGCAGAGAGTGAGGAACTCTAGCAGTCAGTTTACTTTTTCTCTTATTCAGTCTAGGACCCCAGTCAATGGCTGATATTCAACGTGAGTCTTCTCACATCAGTTTTGTCGGGAGGGGGAATAATCTTCTAGATGCCTCTCCAAGGTTTTCTTAAAGCCTTTCTTGATGCTCACTGCTAGTCTGCTCTTACCATGACCGTAGGCAGCTGAAACGTAAAATATGCTGCCATAATTGTTGTGAACAAAAGCCACCCCCGGTAAGGCTTGGGGACCACTTCAGAGATAGGGTGTGAAGACTGTAAAAGGCAGAAGATAGGAGGGAGAAAGACTGCTGTCTTCTAAACCATACACAGCCATTATCATCATGAGTTCATAGCAACTGTGATGAACTGAGGTGGGTTTGCACTAGACTGGCCCTGAATTTTTCCAGAATTCTGAAATTTTTGATTCTGACAACATTTGCCCACTTCTCTGCCTTACCTTCTTGAAGAGAATCTTTGGGTGTCTCTGCACTTCACTTTATTCTGCTATGTGCCAAATTGTAATTGCACTGCCCTTAGGCAACCTTGGCCTGCCCCAACAATGGTTCTACTAAATGAGTTTGACTTTGGCCTTCAATCCCTGTTTACCTTTCTGCCTTTGCTTCTATATCCTGTTACATGAATGTATCCCTAAAACGAGTAGGATCAAAGTGGATGCTTATTGGTGGCCTTCAGTACAGTGAACGTACAGGCATCATGGTGTTCTGCATACAGATGTGTGCACCAAAGCGTTCCTAAGTGAGGAATCCCCTGGAAGCATGGACATTGTAGGCTTATTAGAAATTCCAATTCTCAGGCCCTAACCTGCCTGACCTACTAAATGAGAAGCCAAGGGTAGGGCCCAGGTAATGCTTAGACAAACATTCTAGGCGGCTCTTGTCTAATTCAAAGGTAAGAACTACTGAACTAACGCAGCATGCATATTTCACATTGGTTAAATATTCTCATTCTCTGAGTGGCCCTTTGTTCTCTGTCTGTGCTGAGTTCAGTGACCTTGGGTGACTTACTTACCTTCAGATACACACTTGACATCCGTCCCCACGATATGAAGGAGTCAACATGTCATCAGAGATGAGGAGAGGTTACAATTTTATTTTTCATATTTTTTTTTATTACATCAGGCTTACCAGACCTCGAAGCAGCTTCCCTCCTCGAGGGTTTAAAAAGAAAAGAATAACCATTGAATTTTATTATAACATTAAAATGATTTTATCTTTCACCTAGATCTTTAATCTAAAAGTCTTTTATAATTGTGTATAAATGCAGCTACACTATTTTTCCTGTGAAAGTAATGTTTATCTTATGTTAGGAATTGAGGCATTTTTAGACTGGCTTCTCGGTTCTGCTCTTTGCTTATCAGTATACTTAACCAACCACACTGTTTTGATTGGGAAAACTCTGACATTCACTTACACACCTAGAATATAAGTCCCATTGTGCCTTTTCAAAGCATTCTCAGAAATCGGGTATATTCCTTCATGTGTAATTTATAATTCATTTCCCCAGTTTTAAACAAGAGGCGTGAGTGTGTAAACAGCCCATTAGGATTCTGACTGAGTCACCCTGTATTGGAAGTGCTTCTATGATGTTGAATTTCCTCACTCACAAAGATATGACATCTCCATTTACAGAAATCTTGTTTTATGACTTCACTAAAATATTAATCCTGAAATATGAATTCCAGGCTTGTGAATTTCTCAACAGATATATTTTCAGCTATATGTAGCGTTTGAAGCTGTCATGAGTAGAGTCTATCACTGTTTCAGTTTTAGAATGCCTGGTTATGAGTAGAAAAAAACTGTTTTTTTTTTTTTTCAAATATTTATATAGCGATATATTGTTGTGATTTCCAAAAGAAAAACTAGTTCTTAAAGTTTTTCTTTTAGTTCCACCTTCTGAATCGTCTAAGAGTAAAATCATATCTGCAAAGGAGAAAGGTGTTTGATTCTATGGTGGTTTGCCAGTGAAAACCTCTCCACGAGGCGGGCTGGGGGGACACCCTGCTTCTTGTGGTTTCCACCAGCCTGTTGGGTTTTGTGTACTTGTCAAAAAAGAAATTAAATAAACTGTGTTGCCTGAGGCACTCTTAAGACACCTAGAGAAATGGCTTCCAAGAGACACACTCCCCTTGATGCATTCTGAGCAGCCGGAAGCACGCAGGCTTCCTAAAATCCCCTGTCTAAACCGTGCAGACCCCTTAAGGAATGACGTCAGAGTCAATGTTGGGTTGTGCCTCTGAGTGAATATTTGTTCCACACAGGACATTCCACTATGTTCAATTCACTGTGCTGATCGTCCAATTGAATGTCCTATTGTGCTTCACCTTTTGAGGCCCGCTGCTGTCTGTCGCTGCAATTCTATCAGGCAGAGAAAACAAAAGGGAACCATGTTCCATTGCTCTATCCCACACTTGACACAGAGCATAACATCACAGGAGACAAGAAAATAAGAATCCATGCCACAGAGAGCCTGTGGTCTGCGAAATCACAAGCACAGTATGAAAGGTAAAGTTTTCCCAGGTCAGAACTTTTGAAGAAAGAGAACGATAATTCTCTGGGTTAGCCCTGCCAGGGGCATCAGTGTGACTAGGATGCCACAGAAATCCACCTATCTTATATGGAGTAAGAAGCAAAATATTCTGGAAACATCCTCAGTTTGTATAGAGAGTAGTGGGATCTCTCATTCTATTACACCGTTCAGCCTCTGTGTAGTCGTCCAGTGCCTGAGGGCTTGCCTTCTGGGACACACACTGTTCAAGTCTGCTGTCCAATTGGATTTTCCTGGTCCACACCCGAAACCACATGAGTATCTGAATCTGTAGATCCTGCTTTCACTTCTATAGCTATAATAAAACACTCTGACCAAAAGCAACTTAGGGAGGAAAGAATTTATTTGGTTTACAATCTTGACTAAGTCAAGGTAGGAACTCAAAACATCAGATCCACGGTCAGAAGCAAAACAGAACGAAGATTCCCGTATTGCCTACTTGCTTGTTGCTAATGGTCAGCTAGCGTTTCTTCATTCTCAAATAGTTCAGAGCCCAGCCCCTAAAATGATGCCGCCAATTCAAGGTGGGTCTTCCCACCTCAACTACTAATTCAAATAATCCCCTACAGACATACACACAGACCAACTTGGTCTATGTATGTGGTGGTTTGTATATGCCAGGGCCAGGGAGTGGTACTATTGAGGTGTATGTCACTGTGGGTGTGGGCTTTAATACCCTAGCCCTGGCTGCCTGGAAGTGAATATTCTGCTAGCAGCCTTCAGATGAAAATGTAGAGCAGTAGCTCTGTGGCACCATGCCTGCCTGGACTCTGCCATGCTCCTGCCTTGATTATAATGGACTGAATCTCTCTGACTATAAGCCAGCCACAATAAAATGTTGTCCTTCATAAGACTTGTATTGGTCATGGTGTCTGTTCACAGGAGTAAAAACCCTAACTAAGACACTGTAGTTTCTTATGAGATTCCCTCTTCCTAAATGAATATAGGTTATGTCAAGTTGTCAGTTAACACTAATGAGTATGCTGTTGAGTTTAGTTGGACTTGTGTCACTGTGATAAAAGCACAAAGTAATCAATCAACTTACAAAGAGAGAAGCTTAATTTCTTTCAGTATTTTTTTTATTTTATGTGTATTACACATTTGACTGCCTCTCTCTCTCTCTCTCTCTCTCTCTCTCTCTCTCTCTCTCTCTCTCTTTCTGTGTGTGTGTGTGTGTATGTGTGTGTGTGTATGAGGGTATGTATGAGGGTGTCAGATCCCCTGGATCTGGAGTTATTGACAGTTGTGAGCTGCCATGTGGGTGCTAGGAATTGAACCTGGGTCCTCTGGAAGAGCAGCCTGTTCTCTTAACTGCTGAGTCATCTCTCCATCTCCTGAGATAAGGTTATTTTTGACTCGGTTTTAGAGGCTGCAGTCCATGGCTAAGTAAGTCTGTTGCTCTGGCCCTGTGGTGGAATATTATGGTATTGGTGAGGGACAAAGCAGAACTGCCCACTCTGTGTTCAGAAGAGACAAGAAGAAGAAGACATCAAGAACCCACAACTCCCTTCAATGAACTGGAGACATTCTCTTGAATGATGTCCCGGCTCTTAAAGGTCCTACCCCTTCTCAATAGCTCCATTCTGCTGGGATGGAGCTCTACAAACAAAAGTCACACCACTGTTTTCAGAATCATGCCCAGGAATGATATCTTACAAGGCTGTATTTGTAAAAAGCTTCCGGTGAGCCCGAGTTCACGTGGGGTTTCTTTCCCACCTTCCCCAGTGAATCCTACTCAGCTTTTCATACCTTGTCACATCCCCCCTGGTTTGCATCTCTTCAAGTAACCAATGTCTGCCTTTCAAAAATCACTTTTCTGCTCAAATGAAGAAAAGGAAATAAGCTTTTCATAGGCAAATAATTAATTTTTCCAAATCGTGTCTTCCTGCACTGTTTGTCACTGAAGTCAGTTGAATACACAAACAGATGCAGATTCATTGCATAGTAAACTCTTGGTAGTTTACATTGGACACAAATATTTGTTCATTATCAATCTTTGTATTGCATCAAAAAGTCACAGTTATGGAACCACAGGTAATGTTGCAAATAAACACCCTCGTAGAAAGCAACATAATTGCAAATTTCTGTAAACACCCACAGGGAAGGCAACATAATTGCAAATTTATGACAAGATCTTCCTAGTCAGTGTCAGGAGTCCAGATCTCTAGCTTTCTTTACCTAACAGTCCATTGGCAAGACTTGTTTCTCTGTGTGCACACTATCGGCCTTCCCGGGCTCCCCCCACCCTTTTCGACAGGTTGTCTGTCTGGCTTTAGGATCCCCTACGGTCCCTAGTCAGCTATGACTATATTTGTACACGTGAGCAAAGCTGAATTGAGTAGAACAGTATGGTCAGGACAAAGGGACAGTCCCAAGGCTGAGTCATCTGCCTTCCCTTAGCATCAGAACAAAGTGAGAACATGTTCTTTGGATATGAGGACTCTAATCTATTCTTTGGCTTGCTGCTTCGTATTAAGGTGATAACAAATCTTTAGCACTCACATAAATGCTTCCAGTCACAGTGTATCAAGCTTAATTATAATGAAGAAAGTGTCTAATGGGTTCATCTTGAACAGAAAGGGGGAGCAATTGAAGAGGCTTTTTTAAAAAAAATATTTTTATCCAGCAAAGCTTTTTATTTGAAAGAAATGAATTTATGGCCTCAAAAGAAAATTCTCAGTAAAGGTTATAGAAATGGCAAAGTGTGTTATTTTCTTTTCTCTTTGTTCTCTATTCAGCTTCCCCCCCCACCCCCCCCCCCCCACAAGAACAGAGAGAGAGAGAGAGAGAGAGAGAGAGAGAGAGAGAAGAGAGAGAGAGAATAGTCTCCATCCCAGCAAATGACAGGCTACTTACCTACTTCTAATAAACACTTATGAAGCACCAGGGGAGAAGAAAGGCCTCTGGGGTCACAGGGAGATTCCTCCCCAAATTCTCAATCTTGAGGATTCAGAAAAAAGGAACCCAGAGAGGTACACAGGAAAAAAAAAACTGGCCACTGTCTTCCTACCATGATTTTTACTTGTTTTTGAGAGAAACAACACACAGTTATGACATATTTAGAGGAAAAATTGTACATTACCTACAAAAATCCACTTATTATAAAACGTCTTGAAAACTTGGGTATATGATAGGAATTTCTAATATTATCTTCCAGTGTTATAGTGTACTCTTTTTCTTTAGATAAATCACAGTATGATAGTGTGTTGATTTTGTTGTCTATTCTTCTAACTTAATGGGAGGATTCTTTTTGGTCTGTGTGTGTGTGTGTGTGTGTGTGTGTGTATGTGTACATAGCCAGAAGCTGATGTCAAGTATTTCTTAGTTATTCTCTATCTTATTGTTTGAGACATGGTCTTCCACTGGACTTGGAAATCACAAGTTGAGTTAGACTGGCTGGCCAGAGAGCCCCACAGATCCTCTGGTCTCTGGCTCCTCATTGCTGGGATTATAGACAAGTGCTGCTTTCAGTGCCCAGATTAGTTTCACAGCAATACTTCAGTCCAACACCAACTTAAGCATCCTGTTTAAAAGTGCAAAATGACCTTTCATCTCCAGAAGAATCATGCCTTTCTTTCTTTGGTGCTCCTCAGTGAGCTCTCTCCACAAAATAGAGTCATGGGGATAGAGTCACTTCCTGCAGTAGAGTAGCTTACTACCCTCACCATGGAAACAGCCAACGTTCTGCCACTAGCATGTCCAAGTGAGAGGGATGCTTCTCATCTCACTGTGGCAATATCCTTTTTCTTTTTTTTGTCATATATTAATAAGAGATAATTTGTTGTTTCTTGCCATATAGAGATATTTCAACGTTACGTGAGGAAAATTAAGACTAGCGAACTTATAAGAAGTTAGAATCTGATTTAAGATAAGGCTCAGTTCCCTGTGTCTGTTATAAATGGAAAGGCGGGAAGGGAGGACATGGCCAAGAGATGGGAATGGGGAGAAAGCCTCAAGGAAGCAGAGGAAGCCGTGCAGAGAGAAGAGCAGACAATGTTGGGAGAAAAACCGAAAGGAACCCTAAGTGTGGACAAGCCAGCAGGAAAGAGAGAGAAAAAAGGAGGAGTCGTTCAGAAGAGAGGGACAACCTAAGTGGGTGCTGCCACAGGGAACCCTGAGGTGTGGGCTTCTCAGCTGTCCCCGGACAGAGCTACATCTTCCGGTCGTTACCCACAAATCGCTGGTTTTCATGGTGAGAACTTCTCTCAACAATACGGACTGCGTGCTTGTCCTTTGCTGGGTCTTATCTGGGTCATGGTGTCACATTTGGAGAGTCATGTCCTGATAACTTAGACACAGTCTTGGCCAGTGGAAAAACAGTTCATTTCACGATAACCTTCCAAGGCCATGAGGGATAATGCGTTTCCTTACAGTCTTCCAGGGGTTATGCTTTAAATGGAGATTATTTATCACAGATTTCCTAAGATTTTTGCCTATGGTACGAACAACTTAAGGTTCTAATTTTTTTTTTTATTTTGTATAAATGATTATATCATTTTACATTGGAAAAGACCTGGGTGGGATTGTGATCTGAGCTGAGGTTCACACAAGAGAGCGAGGAGAAGCAGGGCCAAACCATTCCTCATGCTAATGGGGATGTTTGGAAACACTCACTTTGTCATCCTGACCCTTCATCGTCCTGTAAAATCAAATCCAGATGTCATCTTCCTCTGGCGAGTTCCAGAAAACAGTTATTGGCATTATTACTTGGGAATTAAGACCTTTGGGTTATATAATGAGCGATGCTTAGCTGTTCATTTTTGCAATTGATCTCACTGAAATGTCAAGCTCCTCTATTCTGAAAGGCACAGGCAGGGCAGACTGCCATGTTTCTGTGATAGATTAGATGGCAAAGGGACCCAGCAGAGGAAGAACCAGTCAGTTAGTGCAGAGAGCTGCTATAGCATCTAATTCTGTCCTTTGTGGTCAGGTTGCCGGGCATTGTCCCTTGGAGGCTGGCCTAGGGTTGCAGGGATGGCTCCCTAGAGGAGCAGGATGATCTGTGCAACAGCAAACCAGAGGAGGACATTGGTTAAGCCAGTGAAAACAGGACTGGGGGAAAAGGGAGAAAAGGGTGTAATGGGGTCAATTCCTAGCAGTGCACAGGGAAAAGGTTTTTATAGCCAAGGAGTGGGAACAGCAGACAGCAAAGTATTAAGTGGCACCATTGGGGAAAAGGGACCTGGATTAAATGTACCTAACACAATTTTGCTGAAGACAGCCCAGCGCCACTAGGATCAGTGGTGCTGAATGACTGGCGTGGGCTAGGGAGCAGGATACAGATGGACAGACAGCCTTCAGGTGAGGAGGATTTGGAGCTCCTGCTAAAGCGTCTTAGTCATGGTCTGATGAGTGTAGGAGGATTCAGAAACTGACCGCAGCTAGGTCCAGCAAAGAAAGTTCATTTGTTTCTTGTAGTTCTAGGCATCAAACTCGGGGCCTGTTGCATGCAAACAAGCAGTCTGTCACTGAGCCCTGCACTGACCACTGGGTCACCAGGTCTAGGTAAGAAATCCTGTGGCATTAAGGAGCAACAATTGTATCAAACAGAGTGGAGGTAGAAAGCCAGTTCTGTCCCTGCCTGTGTTGAATTCTGTACAGCTCTGACGATACATTGTTTCACAGGTTACAGCTTAGTGTGCATTCTGGATCACCTGTGATGCTTCTGTCTCTGAACTTAGGTAGGGGTGAAATTTACAAAGAAAAACACTTCCTATTTCGGGCCCTCATTCTCAGGCTGTGGTTCTGTGAGAAGGTACTTTGTGATACATCATTTGACAGCACACATTAATTTTCTGTGGGAAGCGGGATTAGTTTGAACCATTAAGCATGTAAGGTTTGGTGAAGTTCTGGAACAAGGGAGTTGTGTTTATACAGGATAATGACTGTGTTCACTACCGTGCAGTCATGGGACCTAAAGTGGCTGAAACAGTACGTGTTTGCTTCCTGCGCTTTGCCACAATGAAGAAATAAAGTTGGTTAGTTTTATTACAAAGCAAGTGACAGCAAAATTGCGTCAAAATGATGTCTCCCCACTTGCTGGCCTCCCAGAACTGCAGGGTTGGGTTCCTGGTGCTCACATGACAGCTCACAAGTGTCTGTCATTCCAGGTCCGCGCATTCCACACTGTCTTTGACCTCCTCGGGAACTGCAAGCCCATAGTAGTATCCTTACCCATGCACAGGCCAAAACTCATACGCACATAAAAATAAAAAATACTTTTTTAAAAAAGTGGAGTGCCTCTGTGACCTTCTGCTTTGTGTCAGAGGGAAGGCTGAAATGCAGTCTTATCTGATTTGAAGTCATGTGGCAAAATGCTTTTCTGATAACTCTGTAGTTAGCGTGATATGCTAAGGGAGTGGGGGATGACAATAGAAATCCTCTCCTTTGCTGAACCGTGGCTTCTGAGTTCATCATTGGGTACAGGAATATCAAACTTGGGGGAAGAGTAAAGAACAGAAATTGCAAAAACAAAACAAAACAGAAACAAAAAGCAAAAACCCAGAACTCACAATCCTAACAGAAACAAAGGAGTGGCCGAGCTCCTCTGATACCGTATGCCACATGGCACATACTTACTTCATGTAGGAAACACTGCTGTGTTGGGGTGACAGCTGGTGGGGAACACATCCTTCCAACCTTATTGGGGCCCTGGAGTGTGGGGCCACCAGTCTCTCTATAACAGATCCTGCATCAAAGTTCAACAGCCTCCCCAGCAGGCTGGACAGCCGTGTACCAGCATTCTCCACATCTTCCTCCCTCTGTAAGCTGAACCGTGTAAGATCTGGGGTCTCATTATCAGATCCCCGGGCCACAAGAGAGTTTCTGGCAAGAGGCAAGCTTACTTTTTTGATCAAATAATTTACTCAGTAAACAAATTTTTATTCAAGTCTTACCATCTGCAGCATAAATTTTACTTTTATTCCATTTTTCTTTTTCTTTTTTCTTTCTTTTTTTTTTTTGGTTTTTCGAGACAGGGTGTCTCTGTGTAGCCCTGGCTGTCCTGGAACTCACTCTGTAGACCAGACTGGCCTCGAACTCAGAAATCCGCCTGCCTCTGCCTCCCAAGTGTTGGGATTAAAGGCGTGCGCCACCACCGCCCGGCTCTCCATTTTTCTTTTAAACTTCACAGAATCACAAATAGCATTTGTATGTTTGGTAAACACCTCTCACTGCCTATTGAAGAGGTTGACTTCATTACACAGTGAGTGGAGCCTCCAAGTGTTTCCACTTTGTTTGAGGTGGTAAGAAACAAAATCCTGAGATTCATTTATTGATACTTCATTTTCTCATAGTTTATAAAATACCTCGTGATAGCCTTGGTATGTAACCTGCCAGGCTAACCCCTTCTGAGGTCTAACCTCTGCTGCTCTGAAGAGGTTGACTTCATTACACAGTGAGTGGAGCCTCCAAGTGTTTCCAATTTGAGGTGGTAAGAAACAAAATCCTGAGATTCATTTATTGATACTTCATTTTCTCATAGTTTATAAAATACCTCGTGATAGCCTTGGTATGTAACCTGCCAGGCTAACCCTTCTGAGGTCTAACCTCTGCTGCTCTGACCTTGGAGCTAAGTGCGTTTCACTTCCTATCCAGGAAGGAGGGAGAGAGCTGTCTCTCTTTCATTTATTGGCCCACCTGAAAAGGCTGTTGAGATTGCCTTGGGTTTTCACAGAGGAAGATGCCCCCTCAGGTCTCCACAGGGAGTCAACTTTTCAGCTCTGTGAGTATATTGCAACTTAGCTTTAAGGTGCTTGCTGACTGTGGTTTAGGGGTTTAAGGATTTGTTTTGTTTTCCCTGGGGTTTTGTTAGTTTTTAACAAGGTATTTCTTCTGTAACCAGAATTGACCTCAAATTGGGAATACTTCTGTCTACCTCAGCCACTCCAGCATTGGGACTTGCAGGTCCATACCAGGTTACTAGGACCTGAGCCTTTTCATTTTAATGTGGTTTTAATTTCTTCCTCCTTTTTCTTTATGATTGGCATCTTGTAGGTGCTACTTAACAAATCTGAGCTGACTATATGGTTATGAATACCTTCCATTTGTTTTCTAAAAGACTTACTGCTTTACTTTTACATTGCCAACAAGGCCGTCCCTGCTCTTCCTACCAGACTAGCCAGTCATATATCAGGTAATGGCTATGTATATTCAAGTCGTGGCTCTAGACTTTCTATTCTGATGTACTTATTACCAGCAGTTCAAACAGGCGCTATCTTGTACTGGATCCCAGAAAACTATACTCCAGTTACCCATCCGTCATTTTTCTCTTGAAATAACTCATAGGAATTAGAATTCCTTCTACAGGTTGGCTTGAGAAGACAACAAACAAAAGGAAAAGTCTTGTTCAGGACCTCCAAGACCAAGTTCTAATCATAAAGGAGATATATTTGTCCCATAGGGGCCGATGGAAGTGAATAAGAAACAAAGACAGGAGATAGAGGATGAGGGAGAAGGAAAAGGGGGTGAGGGAGAGGAGGAGAGGCATTTGTCCCACAGGGACAAAGGTCTGCCTCTGGACAGAGACAAATGGTGGCCCATAGGAAAATGGTGGTTGATAAAGGTAAAATGGAAATCCTGTGTAAGGATGAGGTGTTTAGTTTCAATTGTGCAGGTTAATTAGATAAGCCAAAGGGGGATTTTGATTGCTGGACTCGATACTTTGATAGCTGGACCTTGGTAGTCAGCCTCATGTGGAAGAAATAGACAAATAATGGAAAAGATTTGGTGGCTAGCTTCAGGATCGTCATCTAATGGACTTTGAGCAAGGCAGAGGGAATCGGGAGAACCAGAAGGCCTGCCAGGATGATGCTGGACAGAACCCCTTCAGCAGTCTTTCTCCTCAAAACTTATAATAAAACTAAAAATATTCCTCTAAGTTTTCTTGTCTTCCTGTGTAATAGCCATGGAGCAACCCTGACTTCCCTTATTTGATTATAGCTATAGGACCCTATTCCAGAAATGTTTCTGCAGGGCTGGGGTTGTAGCTCAGTGACAGAGCGTTTGCCTAGCATGCCCCAAGCTCTGGGTTCAATTCCCAGCACTGAAGGGAATGTGCAAAAGTAGGTCCCTGATGCTACCTGGGAGAGGGAATTCTGTGCAGAGACTGAGATGATTCTGTACGGCCCCCCCAACCCCATAATCATGAGCTCATACTCTTTCTGTCCAATCATGTTTCTACACAGCAGTCCCACTTCCTGGAGGCTCCTGTGCCATAGGAACCAGATGGAGCTGCTCCGTTCTCTCTTCTCTCAATAACCAGGTTTGGCTCTGAGTGAGTAAAGATGTCTCCTGGGAAGGCAAGGAAAGAGACCATGTCTGCCCCACACTTGACTCACAGCATCATAATGTGACATATTTCCTATTTAAATTGTTTTCTTCTACAAATTAACCTGAAAAGAATCAATGTACATAAAGATAAGGCTAATAGACTTCTTTGTAGTCAAAAGCCTTCAAAGATTGCAAAGGGCCCAGCAGTGCTAGATGTTATTATTTTACTGGTTTGTCTTCCACTTCTCCAACATCTGGGTCTTTCATTTAAACAATTGCACCAAATAAGGCCTCTGTCACCAAGGTATCAGAAGGGAGCTAGGGTTCTCTGGATAGATCTGTGTGCTGGGTGACTAGAAAAGCATCCGGAAACATTTCTGCATTAGAGCTGTCTGCTTGTGGTGCAGTTGGAAAGTGTAACATTTAACTGGTTGGGCCTTGTAGGAAGTCTAGTCCCCAAAGGAAAGCCCTGAGGGTGATATTGATGCCAGCACTTCTTGTACTTCTTTGTTGTTCTCTCCCTCCCTGTCCAGCATCCAGTGCTGCCTACCTACAAGCCCAAGACAAAGGATCAACTTACCATAAGCTGACACCCTCAGAACCCTGAGCCAAGGTTAATACGCTTTCTTTTATTAAAAGCCGATCATGTGAATCAGTTATGTTCATATCTCTATGACCAAGATGTCAGAGAGGTAAAGGAGATATGTTTACTTTGGCTGACATTTCAGAGGGTCTCCATCCATTATGGGCAGGTGGCCATAGTGTCAGGAGCACACGGCAGAGGGCATTCACATTGCAGTAGAGCAGGAAGCAGGAAGGAGATGGACTAGGGATGGTACAACCATCAGATGCTCAACCCTGCTAATCTTCTTCCACCAGCCAGCTCTCAAGTCCTGACAGCTTCACAGCACCAAAAGAACTGCTCATCTGAAGAACAATTGTTCAGAACAGGAGCCTATAGGGGGCATTTCAGTTAAAGCCATTACCTTGGATGTTTTGTGACTAACAAACCAATGTCGGGGAAACTGGGCTTCTGGATGGCTACTGTTTTCCCTCAGGACACCCAGATTGTAAATGACAGAGATGAGCTTTGATCTTCCAGGGCAGTACTGCATTCCTTTCAATTTGTGAAGTAGGTACAGTTCCTTTCTCTTTATGAGTTTAAAAGTTCCATTTCTTTCTAATCCCTGTCTCTCTACAATCTCTCTGTCTCTGCCTCTTTATCTCTGTCTCTCTGTCTCTGTCTTTCTGTTTCTCTGTCTGTCTCTGCTCTCTCTCTCTTTCTCTCTCTCTCTCTCTCTCACACACACACTAAACAAACAAAAAATATGCTTTTATATTCTTCTCAGGAAGAAAAAACCCCCCCACCATTTTAGACTTCTCAGTGGCTAGGGTAACCCCTTTTAATTTAAATCCCTGTCCCACGCAGGGCTTACAGACAGGCATGAGTAGCCATTAGGGTGTTCTTTGCACAAATGTACATTCTACAGGGCTAAGGACCTAAGGAAGCCAGTAGACATAGTCACAGAAAAGAATACTTTGGAAATTAAAGTGCCATTCCTCAAATACAGTTAAAGAAAAAAGTGGGTCCAGGAGGCTAGTTTTCTGGGGAACTTGGGAAGGTCAAAAAACCATCTCTTTGATGAATATGGTGATTCTTGGAGGTATGAGCCCAGTATTGGTTGGCCATGGGCAAATTCCCAGTGCATCGAGGGCCGTGGTAAGGTTGGCAGGTGTTGCCCATCCTAGAATAGTCTTCAAGTATACAGAGCAGATTCCCTGTCTGGCAAGCGTCTTTTTCTCTTACACACTTCCACCCACAGACCTTTCCCTGTCACGCCCCTACATGCTGACATTTGAGATTTTTGCCAATATCCTAAAAGGAATGTTGGCAAGACTCAGCTCTGGTTCCTTCCGCCACCTCCGTGGTATGCGCTGTTCTGAGCCGTGTGGCGTGAGCAGGAGAGGAGGAAGTGGGCAGAGATCAGCAGAGGCAGTGCACCCTCTGTCACCAGATTCTTGGTGGTGTAATTGCTATGGATTTTATAATCACTAGACAAATTCATGTAGTCTGTAGAAGACTGGAATGATGCATTACTCAAAATATGGGAAACATGGTTTCTAGGTCTTGGAAGAAAGCTGACTGGAAACGAAGCCCCTGTTCTCAGAACCGACGTCAATGAAATCTTCTACTTTAATTAAACTCAGGAAAACACAGTTCTCAGACCCACACTAGCTATTTATCTGCTAAATCTATGACTATCCTAAAATGCTCAAATGCAGGGAAAGAAAGTAAGCCATTGTTGGCAGGACCAAGACTGGTTGGGACGACAGGAAGTGGAAGCAATATGAAACCAAAGCCACATCTAGACATTTCCCCTTCTCTTATGTCTCCACCTCATGTCGGGTGCCTTAAGACTTCCTTCTAAATATTCATGAAACCAATTCTTGAAACAAGCAGAGAGAAAGAAGTTAAGCATGCAGTAGTGATGAGTTGTACTGGCTTTATCAGGGTTTGCACAAGTTGCAGACTTCCGTTTTTGGCTTGATTAGTTATGTCCTTTACACAGATTGGAAAGAAGGAGTTGAAGCATCCCCAGCACAGCCTAACATGTTCTGTCTGCCTGGTCTGTGTCTCCTGCTTCCTCCGAGTCAACAGAAGGAGGAATGGGGGTAACCTCTTCAGGATGTGTGACGCTCCTGGGACAGTTTCTGTAGATTCCCTATAATCTAGGAAAGAGATGTTATTTCCATTTTACAATGAGAAATCAGGTTGAGAGGTAAAAATCACTTGCGGAAAAACTCACAAGCAGTAAAAGGCAGAGAGATAAGGTTTTTTTTTTTTTTTTTTTTTTTTTTGTCTGACTTGAAAATGAAGTCGGACTTTCTGAAATGTGATGATAGGCTCAGGAATTAGACTGTAATTAACCCTGTGAGTCACTCTATCATTTCCTTCTCAAATAGCTTTAAGGAGCCGTGCGATTACCTCGTCATGCAGGCCCTTAACATGTCGACCTTTTTTGCTAGAATCTCTTAAACGTCTTCTCAGTTTGATAAAACTTACCTTTATCGTCTTGAATTTTATTTTGGTTGACGGCTAACGATTATGTAGGTACAATGTGATATTCTTACATAGGTGTGCATCGAAAAGGTGAGTGGATGAAGTTAATTAACAGGCCCATCACTTTGCCTGCTGTGATGTGTTAATTGTTAATTTGACAGAATCTGAAATCCCCTGAAGGACGGACTCCTCTGGGGGTTACCTTAATTACAATATTTGATTTGGAAAGATCCACCTTAACTGTGGCCAGGGATCCTAGATGTACAAATGGAGAACGGGAATTGAGGACTTCTGAGAGCATCTTCCTCTCTGTTTCCTAAGTCTCCATGCCCTGAGAGCATCTACTCCTGCTGGCTTGCTTTCTCCCTCATGATGGACTCTAACCCAAAACAAACCCTTCCTCTTTTAAGGTGCTTTAGTCTGGGGATTTTATCACAGCAACAGAAAAAGAAACCAAGACACTTATGTTTTAATTTCATGTGTGGTGAGAACATCAGGATCTACTTTATATGATTTTGAGACATATTGTTAGCATTAGCTATGGTCAGTCCCTGCCCTGAATCCCCCTCTTCCTGTCTGATTGAAATTTTGTACCCACTCAACAGCATTGTTTTTTATATCATGAGAATAATTGGAGGCAATTTCAGGGTTTCTAGATGATCAGAAATATTCTTACAAGACTGCTTTATTTTGAGAGGAGTGGTTTTCCTCAGAATTTCATGGCAATAAACTAATTGACAATAGCACCATATGCTTAGATGTGTCATGAAATCAACTCACAGGGAGAAGAAAAAAGCCCCTTAGGCACATTCACATGACAGATGGCCATCTTTGTTCTATCAGAAACATATGATCCCAGGTGCTCCCCAAACATATGATCTTAAGTGCTCCCCACTCATATCTGCATCCAGATCTGAGAGTTGGAACCGAGCCACCCAGAGCTTGGCTTGAGTTTTACGAGTCTCGTCTAATTCCACACAAAGTGTCCAGAGAAACCAGCTTCCTCATGCCCTGTCTGCAAATGGATTATTGATGGGTTTCTCATAGTTTAAGTACATCTCAATGCAAACAACGCCTTGAAGTTTTGAAACTGTTGAGTCTGCAGTGTTTCAAATGTCTGGATAGGAAGGCATGCCAAAAACAGAACAAGGCCATATGGACTGCCTAGACTGTGCAGTATAGAGGAATTACTGGCCTAGGAGAATGAGATCAGACAGTGCCAGCAAAGGCCGGGCCATCTCATGGGGTTCACAGTAACCTCTTCCCCAGCTCATGCCTATCATTATGAGGAGTGCGTGGCAAATGGCAACTACTAAACTTTGTAGAAAGCATTACAAAACCAAAGACTGTAAGTAACTAGCTTATGGCCACAAATCAATGCAGGGAACCAAGAATAGAAACCTGTCTCCTGGCTGCCCAGCCAGAACTCTGTCACCCCTGTCTCCTTGGAACTGAAATGCACCCTTTTCTTTAGAAATGGAACCATATTGACCCAGTGAAAAATGGAGGGTCATTCCTGTGGCTGTCATAACAGCAGATTAAGAATACAAAATTAAATTGTGATTATGTGTGTGTATGTATGTGTGTATGTGTATGTATGTATATGTGTGTATGTATGTGAGTGTATGTATGTGTGTATGTGTATGTATGTATATGCGTGTATGTATGTGTGTATGTGTGTGTGTGTATGTATGTATGTGTGTGGTGTATGTGTATATGTATGTGTGTTTGTGTGTGTGTGTGTGTGCTATCAGAAATCAAAGATACTGATAGTCTCTGCTGAAGAACAATGCTTAGTTCTTGTAAGACTTGTATATTCCCCCATGTATGAAAAGCTTTATGGATTTGAGTTCTAAAACTTTTAGAGTGCTGAACAAAATTTAATATTATCGTAATTATTATTATGCCATTTATTTTTTAACAAAATAATTTTCAACTGTGAAAAATATCTCCATGCATCTCAATGCGAATCCTCTTTTAACCTTGTGCTTTACAGTTGCCAAGGCTGTTTGGAAATCTGGTGAGGGAATGTGTAACGAGTACACATGTATTGGATTTCTAATAATTTCTAGCCAGGAGATAGTTCCACGTATTATCATGAACAAGTGAGCAAACAAATATCCGTTGTCCATTTTATGTCTATCGTTATATAAAATGGTAGCTTTTGAAAAGAAAATTTATTCTCTAAAAGTAATTCCTAAGAAAAACTTACATAGTATTACTCTCTTTTCATTTATTTATTTCTTTATTTATTTATTTATTTATTTATTTATTATTTATTTGTGTGTGTGTGTATGTGTGTGTGTGTGTGTTTTCTCAATCTACACTATGTGAAGTCAGAGGACACCCTGAGAGAGTAAGTTTTCTTTCCTCTGGTAATCCTGGGTTTTGACTCAGGTCATAGAGCTTGTCTGTGAGGGCCTTTACCTGCTGAGCCATGTCTCTGGCCCCACATAGTAAAATGGCAGGAATTCCCAATTTCCTCCCTTCCCTCCTTTTCTTAAAATGATAATCCAGTTTTCCTCTATTTTCTTTGCCATCAACTCAATTGACTTCTTTGTCATGTCCCTTGAAGCAACATGTCGCCTCATGATTGGTCCAATGCCATACAAGCAGGAGTGTTTTGTGTGACTCCCAGCAGTAGCTCTGAATCCAGCATGATGCCCTTCTTCTGTCCTGGTCTGTTGTGCCAGGGAAATGTTAGTGATCCCCAAAAAGCAGACAGGAACTGATCTGATGCAACTCACAGCAGGGTCTTTATTCTATTTGAGCTAGCTTGTGTGGCTTTGATGGTGGGGTAGCCCCAAATGTCTACCAGGGCAAAGCTTTATAGTAAGCAACAAGCAGGGGGTGACTGTGCAAGCATCTAATTGGGAAGATACTGTGGCCTTTAACATAACTGGCTGCTGCTGGGAGTCATATCACAAACTTAATTTCTGTTCCCCTCTGCATTGGTGGTTGTTAGGCAGGGGGTGGGCTTGTAACCTGGGGGTGCAAATCTGTTGCAGGAATAACCTGGAGACCTTGATCTTGTTGAGGGTGTAACCTGGAGACACTGGTCTTGGTGGGGATTAGCCTAGAGACTGGAGCTAGGCTCCGGTTTTGTTGGGGGGCAACTTGGAAACTAATGCTAGACACCAGCCTGTTAGTTTACCTGAGTTTAAACTTAGGTCAGTTTCTTTAAAATGAAGTCTGAACGTAAAAGATTTGGCTTCTCAGACCATGTCTGCGACAAATAAAGCTCTGGCACACTCTCTGGATGGTGAAGTCATGAGACACATTCTTGGGACAGCAGGAGTTATCAGCTGGGCGAATACAGGCTCCTGTGTGTCCCTGGGTGCCAGCCTTTGAGCTGTTATTACCAGCTATTTTTTTTTTTTCTATTTCATGCGAGTCCTGCTAGTTTGGGCTTTCTTTGCCATGCAGCTGAACTTAATCCTAACTGATTCAACATATTCAATTTATTGATTGAATTGTCCTGTTAAAATCTGACTTTCCAGGACTTTGGGGGAGAATGTGTGTCATCTGGACTTTTCTTCACTGTCTGTCTCATCCACTATGGCAAATGGTCACTACCAAGGGTGTTCCACTTGCTCTCACGCACCTCTCTCTCTCAGGGGTCATTAGTCATGAAACAGGTAAGAGGAATTTGTAGTCTTCTCTACAATGTGATAGATTCCCATTACTCTAGCTTGCCTGGTGAGTGGGGCCAGCCATGTGCTTTATCAAGGTACAATCCCCAAACACTGAACCCATCTCAGGTCCCTATACTCCACAAGTTTAGTACAATTCATTCGCCATCACCACTGACCTCGGGTTTGGTTCAAGCACAGAATCGCCTCCTGAATGGAATTAGGAATCATTCTGCATTCCTGGTACAGGAATGGTACACTCTTTTCCAACCCAGCCCAGTGTGCTGTAGCGACCCTTGTCTTCAGAGCATCCCATGAGGGGTGATGCAGACAGCAATGCCTCCCAGCCCTTGAGACAATGCTGACTGGGTTGGAGAAATGGAGACAATTGCCTTTGTGTTATAGATAACGCCACAAAGTGACCTGACTCGAGTAACTTTGTCATAAAGCTTTGCCAAACAGACTCTCTTCATCTCCCAGTGCAGGCTGGGAAGCCAAGCTCCTGAAGTTTCCCTACCTGACTGCAGATGTGCAGGTGACTGGACCAGGTGCTGGAAGCTGTTCTCGGTCTCCCCAGGCGTTTGAATCTCACACGTGCAACTAAGGGGCAGGGCATAGATGTGCCAGTATCTGTCATGCATGAAAAGTCTGAATGGTGAATGTGGTGATCACAAAACAAAACAAAAACTAGATGTGTTTCATAGGAGCAGTACAGAATGGATGTGATCAGGACACGACGGGACAAGTGAAGGGGACAGGGACATGTGGGTAAAAAGATACACAGCTGTGAGGGGGTTGGAAGGAATAGATTTCAAAGGAACAGTATAGCCAAGTATAGCTGTGAGAATACAGTTAATTAGAAATTAGAAATTGCTGTGTTCCAAAAGCACAAAGAAGGGAGATGTGAGCTCCTGTCGCAAAATTACCTAAGAGGTCATGTTTGCCTCAGTGAGGTAGATGTAGCCACTCACAGTGTACAAGCCCCTCAAAGCATGTGTTGACAAAAAACACACAGTGCTGCCTGTTGAAGAAATGAGGACAGTCGAGCGACCTTATAACTACAGCACAGCAACGTCGATTGCCTGCGCAGGTCACCAGTGAGATGAAAGAGTTTGAAGGTTAGCAACCTCCTAGGTGCCTTTTGACACTTGGAAAACTAGCAGCAAGAAAGCAAATATTTGTACATTGAAATGTGAAAACTGATTGCAGAGAAAAATATAACTTAGCAATACCACTAAAATATGAAACCTCTGTCTGAATCCAAAAGCACTTGTAGGCAGTGATCTAGACGACAGCCGTGTAAGTGAAAACCAGACATGTAGAGATAATTGTGCTATGTGCACAGAGGTTATCTTTATTTGCATTATCTTTGGGTGCATGTTATGTATTTGTGTATCTGTGCATTCGTGCATGTGTGCTCATGCAAGCATGCATGCATGTATGTGTGTGTGTTGCCTGTGTACGCAAGATATCGAATATCTTCCTCAATTTCTCTCTACCTTATTTTTGAGACAGACTCTCTCATTGAACCTGGAGCTCACCAGTTCATCAAGAATGGCAACCTTACTTGCCAGCACCAGGGACCCTCCTATGTCTGCTTCTCCAGTGCTGTGGTTACAAGCTTGTGCTACCATGCTCCGATTTCTACAGGTGTGCTAGCCACTGAACTCAAGGCATCATCTTGCTATCTCCCCAGCCTCTATTAGTGCCAGTCTTCATAATATAGAAGTATAAATTTAAGATCTCAGCTCCTCAGAACTTCTTCCACAGCTTCAGTGGTAAGGAATTACAGTTGCAACTCAAAGAGCAAGCTGATTTTCAAACCTCAGAGGTTATTAGTGATCATAAGAGCTCTGCCGGGAGAGAGATTACTATCACTCCTCCTTGAAAGATGACTGAGCTTTAACTGAATACCGTTTCCCTCATCTGCTGTGCTTTACATGACTTAGCAGGTGGAATGAATATTCTCTTCAAAAGCATTTGCTCTCAAAATAAAAGAGGTCAACGGTTTATCATTGGTAAAATTATAGACATTGGAAATTTTGCCAAATGTGTACCTGCCTTAGTTCCAAGCCAGGGCAGATTGGTTACGATCAAGTGCACGTCTTGAGAGTTCATCTGTTGCAGCATCATTTGAAATGGGTCCGGCTGGTAATTGCTGAATAACAAGCATTCAGAAGGAAGACAATAGCCTCTCAAAACAAACAAACAAACAAACAAACAACAAGCAAACAAACAGAAACCACAGTAACCAAACAAAAAACTCTGTTCATCTGGAGTGATGGCTTTTGAGTCAAGTGATTTAACACAGAAGATGACAAGGAGCCCAATGTCAGCTGTGGAGTTTGGGTGGGACAAACAGAAGAACAGCAGGAATGCTGGGGATGTGGCTCTGGAGGGGAGGAGGAGGAGGAGGAGGAGGAGGAGGAGGAGGAGGAGGAGGAGGAAGAAGAGGAGGAAGAAGAGGAGGAGGAGGGAGAAGAGGAGGAGGAGGGAGAGCATCCTAACAGGGAAGAAATGGTGATGGTTCGGTCAAAGCAGGGAACTTAGTTAAGTAAAGCTTGCATCTGGGGAGCGCCATTTAGCTTCCCGCTGGTAAAATGGGTATTTCTTTCACTCTCTGCCCTTATTTGGCTACAGTACTTATTAGAGCATCTACTTTGATGAATGCATATGTTGCTTCCTTTTTTAAAGAGTGTAAATGAATTAATGCACAGACTCTGCAGAACTGAACAGTCGTCCATGTGTCTGTCCCTGTGACTTCCGGGTGATTGCCTTGGGTACCTGATCACCTTTACACATCTAACGCCTTGAGACCCAAGCTCCTTACTCTGCAGCCCTGTGAAGATCTGTGAGATGTATTTGAATTTTATGTAAAAACAAGTTTCCCTCCCAGCTCCTTCTCATCCAATAAAGTCAGGGTGACCTGCGGTGGTTTTCTAAGATGCAGTCAGTAAAAACACTCTGTGTGATACCACACAGGTAGAAACATGTCATTCATGAAAACCCGAAGAACGTACATACAACCCTTACTGAGGAGCCTAGTGTAGACTGGACTCAGGTGACGCTGGGGGGCCATGGCAGGGCTCTCAGCAGTAAGATGCTCGACTCTGGTGATGTGTGGACATTAGAGGTGGCAATGCATGTTTGGGGATCCAGAGGCATGAGTGATACACGTATGTATATATGTATGACAACTTTCTCTACTTGAGATGGAGTTGACACTACTCTTTAAAAAAATCATTTTAAAAGACTTAAAGTTCTTGTTTCCCTACAGTCTGAACTCAAAGAGACATTTTCACGGCCTTACAGTGGCCAGGACAAACCACACTCTCAAGGATAAGAGAGATAGAATCTTTGTCTCAATGGCAGAAGCAGAAAGTAATGGGTTGCCACCTATTGCCTAGCCACACTGCTCTTCACAGATGATACAGGCTCCTTACTCCCTCCAACCTCAGACTTCCCAAAGGAAACATAGCGCCTGCACCCTCTAGCCCATAACATCCTTTGAGTTAAAAATAACTGCTGTGGTGAAAATCTACAGTTTAGGTTAATACCCAAAATATTTGATAATGAATTAAAATCATTGCACGAATATAATTTTGGATATTCTAGAAACAATAAAAAATTTAAATATTTTTTTTGTTTTCTTTAGTAAATATATTCCAATGCATCTTAAATTCTAAAATAGTTTGTTATCTGGTAGTGACTATTTTTAAAACTACATAAGTAACGTTTCTTTTACAGGAGTTTTATGCCACTTCTTTTCCTCATTAAATTTGCATTCCCATTATACTTCTCTACAGTATAAAAACTGGTATGTGTTTAAGCTTAATTTTCTAAAATACCATATAATATTTAAAATTTCTCGTTCTACGTTTTGAATAATTACTTCTAGATTTAGTTATCATTAAAATAATTACCACCGAATAATAGAACGAGTGTGAAACTCGCTCGTGAAATTCTGATAATTATAAGAACAGAGCATTTTCCCGAACTAGACGTTTCCGTAGCGAGATGATTTTTTTATGCCGTATTCAATTTTTTTCCCCTCAGCTCAAATGTCTCTGGGTGATATCGCTTATTGCTAAAATGAAAAAAGGGGGTTCCGCATTAATTCTCTTCTTCCTTTCTCAGCTCCGTGAGTTCAAGCACTTAGAAAATTCATCCACATAAAAAGATGGAAATAGAATCAGATGGTAATAGATCTGTCACTCAGTTCTCTGAACTGCTTTCAAACACTGCTGTAGGAGTCAGCAGGCAAATCCATCACCCAAACTCACTTTTAATGATCTATCAGTTGACAATTCAATTAAGTTCTCCCTCAATTCTGCTGAAAACAAGTCACAGAACTAGAAAGCGATCTGACTGTAGCAAGTAGTCAACAGCGTGAGTGTCTCCCCTTCTCCAAGCTTCCCTTCCCACCTCTCAGATGGGATCAAGAACAGAGAGGCGTGCCCTGCCCCCCAGCTCCCCTTCCAGAGGGTGATGCGTCCTCATCTGCCCTCTGAGGTCCAGTGATAGTTTCATAAGGGATGACCAGCTAGCTTGTTGCTCTCAGTGTACTACAAGGGGTTCCCTGTCCAAGCAGCCATCAGCAGGTCCTCTGAGGAGATGGAGAATTGGGTGAACATGTCAAGGAGGAGAACACATTAAATCTACCTTTTTTTTTTCTCTTAGAAAGTCCTTAACAACTTTGCAGTAAAAACAAATCATAGGTAGCTGTCTTAGTCAGGGTTTCTATTCCTGCACAAACATCATGACCAAGAACCAAGTTGGGGAGGAAAGGGTTTATTCAGCTTATACTTCCACATTGCTGTTCATCACCAAAGGAAATCAGGACTTTGGAACTCAAGCAGGTCAGGAAGCAGGAGCTGATGCAGAGGCCATGGAGGGATGTTACTTACTGGCTTGCTTCCCCTGGCTTGTTCAGCTTGCTTTCTTATGGAACCCAAGACTACCAGCCCAGGGATGGCACCACCAACTTGGGCCTTCCCACCTTGATCACTAATTGGAAAATGCCTTACAGCTGAATCTCATGGAGGCATTTCCTCAACGGAAGCTCCTTTCTCTGTGATAACTCCAGCTTGTGTCAAGTTAATACACACAATCAGCCAGTACAGTAGCTAACTTAAAATTCACACCTGGCAGAGAAATGTAGAAGGGTCTTCATGTCTGCCATCTAAGAGGATGTCAATAAGTAATATCATTCAGGGACATGTGAGCCCAAGAGAAAAACTGAGTGAGGCATAGATAAAACCCAAGAAATCTCACAAAGGAAAGCATCTTGTCCAAGAAAAGTTCAGAATAAATATATGGATAAAAGGAGCAGTTGGGAATTATCTGATTTCTTTTCCGGGAATACATTTCTGGGGTCATCCTATTTAATATTTGTATCATCTCTTAGGAGAGGAGCCTGTTCTTTGCATGACACTGTGTGTCCTCAGCTCAAATTGTGGCTACAGTCTGAAACTCTGCAAGTGGGCTCAGGAGAATGAAATGAATATTAATTAGTCTGTGTTACACAACAATGCATTGAAAACTAGAATACAAATGATTTGTGGAGAGAGAGAGGAGAGTCAGAATGTTAATGTTGCAAAGCTGTTTGTGGAAGTTACGTCCTGAATTTTGAAGTAGCCCTACCATCATGTTCAGAGAAGGCAAGGTGTAGAAGTATGTGGCTCAGTACTTCGGAAACTGCTAGATGTGGCGATACAGGCCCTCAACCCTAATACTTGGGAGGCAGAGGAAGGGAGATCTCTGTGGGTTTGAGGTTAGCTTCTCTACAGGGAAAATTCCAGACAAAGGCTACCGGGAGCTACATATATCATGTCTTATAAGACAAAAACAAAAACATCACCCACAAGGTCTTTATGCAACTTAAGCTAACTACTATACCACAATGCTCTTTCTTCTGTAGCATAGAGATGTTTGACACAAATACTTTTCCAACTTGGGAACACATTTTCCGGCTTAACTTTGCATCTACATTTGGTCATAAACCAGGTTTATTTTTTGGCAACAATTATAGGAGGAGTTCATGCCTTCAGTTCAAAAACAGGGACCTAGCAGAAAGTCTACCTTTCTCACTATTTTTCACTCAGTAGGCTAGACACAGATGACTTTCTGGATCTACCGTAACATCTGGAGGATGGGGGAACTGCAGAAGGAAGGCTTTTGAATCTTTGAATCACAAATTGGTGGAAAACTCCCTATTCACTAGAAGTTTCCTCATGGGATTAAGCAAGAACCATCTCAGAATCAATATTTTACACACCAGAACGTTTAGCTTGCTATATCAGCTAGCACCCCTAACAAATATGGGAACACACAGAAAATTTCTACAGACCAAATACTAGTGAAGCAAATTAATTGATGCCAGTTACTATTTTACATTTAAAGGAATATAGAGTATTTTTATTTATAGAAATCTAACACATGCGTGTACCAACTTTTTCAAACTGGCTCTAGGGAATTGGAACACATTTCTTTTCTTATCAGGTGATATTCACACACATAAGCCAGCATGCAAACACCTGTGACCTAGAGCACTTAGACACGAATAGAGGGTGGGGTCTATCTAACAAACATTATGAATAACTTTTTAAAAAATACACTGTAGTTCCATCACGCATCAAACAAACAGAACAGTATTCTGTCACATTAACAAAATGGTTAATAGTTACCAGCAAATTAGAGAGATGGTCTGGGTGAGATACAGAGAAATGGGTTTGTTTGAAGCATTTATTCATTGAGTTTGAGTCATGCAAATGTGCCTGTAATCAGGAGTGGATGTCCTGGATTGTCCAGAGCCCTCTACATATCTGTCTCTGTTCAGCCTTCCTTTCCCAGAGCCAAATTTATTGATCCTCTAATGAGAACAGAGACAGGCTGTATGGATCTTGTACTTACAGCTTGGTGCTTGAAGATTGCTGTATGCAGGTGCTGTAGGCAGATGGATTGTTTTTTAATAATTACACGCTACAGCTGCTCATGTGTTTTCTATGCAATTTATACAGTAACTTGAAAAACACGAGGTGTATTAAGTCTCTCTTTCACTTTCTTCACCTCTCTCTCTGTCTCTCTGTCTCTCTGTCTCTCTGTCTCTCTGTCTCTCTGTCTCTGTCTCTCTCTCTCTCTCTCTGTGTGTGTGTGTGTGTGTGTGTGTGTATGTACATGAATGTAGATAATTTTAGGAAAGTATTACGGCAAAAAGAGATGAACAGAATAAAGAATATCAGTCATCAAACATCCTCCAAAACTAACTTGATCTTAGCAGGAGAGAAGTTGAATTACACTTGAATCAGTTACACTAGGTATCCCTTTAAAATGTACAGACATCAGCCAAGGGTTTCCAGGTTTTTGCCTCATTGTTGCAGAAGTCAGTTCTGATGGCTCCCTGGGACGGTCTCATGCAGGGCATGCTATATTTGGTTCTACTTGAAGCATAAGAAAATCCTGTGACCAGGATGTTCCCAGAGCCAAAGGCAGCAAGGGTTCTTCTAGCATAGTGGTTATCAACAGGTGGGGTGTGGCCCTTTGTGGGATCAAATGTTTTCACAGGGGTTGCACTCAGATATACCGCATATTGGATATTTACATTTATCATTCCTAACAGGAGCAGAATTACAGTTAAGAAGTAGCAATGCAATACGTTTACAGTTGGGGGTCTCCACAACATGAGGAAGTCCCAGCATGACGAAGTCCCAGCATGAGCAATGTCCCAGCATTAGGAAGGTTCTAGCATAATAGCTGTGGTCAAACAGAACTTGGGCAGGACCCATGCTCTCCCTGTGAGTTTCTCAGTAATGTGGATGTCTTGTACATGTGTTGTCAAACTTTCCATTCTCAGATTTTTACAGCTTTGACACAATCCTCTGACCACAGTGACTGACTGCTTTCACGGTGTGGTATTCATCGCCTTCTTTGTTATGTGAGTTTTCACCCTAGAGCTGCCCATCTTCACTGTTATGTTGCTGCAATACCAAATTAGTCAAATCTCAGGCTTATTTCCAAATGGCGTTCTTCGACATCATGTATCCTTCCAGAGAAACCTATGCCTTGAGAATGCTGTGGTCATCACCAAATAGGATGACTGAGCGTCGAAACAACAACCCACAGATCGTAAAGGTTCTGCTTGGGTGCAGCCTGGGTAGCCCTTTTCATCTGCCGGCACAAGCAAATCACAAGGTGAAGTCTGAAAGAGAAGGTGAAGGAGGGTAACAGTCCTATAGGAAGAGCGACTGGAATCCCCAGTGATAACAGCTATGACACTACTCTATTTTGGCCAAAATACTGATTTCCAACTCTGTAGGCAACAACTGTCACTATCTTGATTTAAAATACCCTCAAATCCCTGCAGATCCCCACAATTCTCTGCGTCTAGTCTATACCCAATCACCTTGTCACAGACCTGCAAACACCACACCAACAGCAATAACAGAAGTTAACTTTGGAGAAAAGGGGCACAGTGAATGTCCCCATGTGTCAACACAAAAGATTGCAGGAAGTACACTCTGGCCCTCACCTGAAGTCACCATCCCAGGTGAGGGTCCTGTATTTCCTTTTTGGCTCTACTACTACACCTTCAAAGTGTTTGCAGTGAAGATGAATTCCTTAACACCTGTTAGGACCACTTTCTAAGCTGCCAGCCTGGTGTCCAAGTCTGCAGCAGGGAAGAATGGGCCATAGAATTTGCTTCTTGACTAAAGCAGCGATTCCCAGCCCCCTGTCAATGTACTGTGTGTCCTCAAATCCCAATGTGAACATTCAGAGCCTCTCCAAGCAGTGATTGGTTAGTTTTAATTCTCTTTGTTAATCATTTTGTTTGTTTACATATCAAATGATATTCCCCTTCCAGTTACCCCTCCACAAAACCCCTATCCCATACCCCCTTCCCCCTCCCCTTTGCCTCTATGTGGGTGCTCCTTCACTCACTCACCCATTCCTGCTTCACTGCTCTGGCATCCCTCTACGCTGGGGCATCAGCCTCCACAGGACCAAGGGCCTTTCCTCCCATTGATGCCAGACAAGGCCATCCTCTGCTACATATGTATCTGGAGCCATGGGTCCCTCCATATGTACTCTTTGGTTGGTAGTTTAGTTCCTGGGAGCTCTGGGCTGTCTGGTTGGTGAATATTGTTCTTCCTATGGGGTTGCGATTCCCTTCGGCTACTTCAGGCCTTCCCCAAGCTCTTCCATTGGGTTCCCCAGACTCAGTCCAATGGTTGGTTGTGAGTATAGGCATCTGTATTGGTCAGGTGCTGGTAGAGTCTCTTTTAATATATTTCATCTTTAAGAGGATTCTCTGGTGCGATTCCCTCTGCATGTGTGGAGTCACCTAGATGCAGCTGCCTCCCTCACCAGCAGGGAGCTGTGAAACCGAGGAAATGATCTAGAATACAGGGGGTGAGGCTATTCTCTCCACAGAGGCAATGGGTCGACCTTGATTCCCAGAATCAAGACTTTTAAAGCAAGAGATGATGCATGGGGTGTTGAGAAGTGAGGCTCAGGACAAGGGAACATTTTTATATACTTTCTTTTTCAATTTCTGTTATTCTCTTATCTTGCTCTTGCAGGCAGCCAGAAGGAAGTCCATAAGTCACACCTAATGCTGGTTCAGATCACTAGTAAAAGATACAAGGTTAAGTTCTCTGGAGGGATGGCTATAACTTTCTCAGGTGGACCATTAAGAACAGAGACCTCACGGAATGTAGGTTGCCCTGGAGTTTCCTTCAGCTGATCTTTCCTCAGTTCTGAAGCTTAACAATCAAAAGCACCAGAAAAGAGAAGAAAGAATACGAGGCTGATAATAGCTGCCCAATGTCTGGAGCTGGTAACTCAGCTCAGACAGTTAGGTCAGGGCAGTTGGGGATTCTGGGAAAGCAATGACATCTAATCTTTGCATGTTTCCTTTCTTTCTTGCCATTTGTGTCTGTCTTGGTTTGTTTTCTATTGTTCTGATAAAACCCACAATCAAAAGCAACACATCCTAGGTCACAGTCTCTTTGGGGCAGTCAAGGCAGCAACTCAAGCAGGGCAGGATCCTGGAGGCAGGAACTGAAGTAAATCCATTGACTAGTGCTGTACATGGCTTGCTCCTCCTGCTCTTCAAGGCTTGCTTAGCCTGCTGTGTGTGTGTGTGTGTATCTATATGTGTGTGTGTCTGTGTCTCTGTGCATGTGCACATGTGTGTTTTAGTGAAAGAGAGAGAGAGAACGAGAAAGAGAGAGGGAGGAGAGAGAGAGTTCTTAGGTAACACAGGACTTCCTATCCTTGGGTGGCACTGCCCATAGCGATCTGGGTCTTGCCACAACAATCATTTCCTCTCTGAGTGCCTATAGGTCAAGCTGATTGAGGATAATTCCTTAATTGGGACTCACTGTTCCTAGATATGCACAGTTGTATCATGTTGACAAGAAACCAGCCAGTAGTGTCTTTGGGCACATGTCTTTCTGGAGCCCTTCTAGGCAGCCTCTCTCACCTCACCCTTACCACTCCACAGACACTCTGGCTTTCCTGCCAGACAATTCTTGAATCTCAGAGTCCCCAAGAAGCAAGGCATCTTAAAGCCAGTCATTATCTCCCTTGACAATCATTGTGAGAGCCACTTGAGAATCCTGAGTTAAAATGACACGGCAGCCCTGGGGACTGATGACTGCTTTTATGAAATCAGCTTTTAAAATGTCACCATTTCTTCTACCGGGTCACTCTCTAGCTCTCCAGGTTCTGTTGTTTGCAGTTTTATGCTAAGGTGAATTTTTGGTTGTCTATTTGTTTTTGGTGACATTCTTGTTTTCATGTGTGGTCTCATGACTGAAAGAATTAATATGCTGAGATTCAGTGTTACACAGTATCAACCTCTGGCTGTGTGCATTTTAAAAGGGAACTGCCGGTATGCCACTGTACAACTGAAGACTCACTTCAAGAAGAGACATATCTGTAGTCAGGACTCCTCTTCTCTCTGGGGGACTATTGACATAAACTTTAATTTATCAGGTCCGGTCTTATCACCCACGATCCAGCCAGCAGATATTATTGAGCACTAAATACAGATTTGACACTACTTTCAGAACAGAAAAGACAAAAATTCCTGGCCTCAAAGAGTCTATTTACCAGTGAGGGGGAATGACAGTTGCCACAATGAAAGTCAAGTTTATACAGATGGTCCCTGGCTTACAACAACTCAAGTGGTAATTTTTCAATTTTATGAAGCTTAAAAGGAAATATGCAGGGCCAGAGAGATGGCTCAGTGGTTAAGAGCCCTTGCTGCTCTTACAGAGGACCTGGGTTCTTTTCCTAGCTGTTCCCAGCATCCATGTGACCCATTAGTCATCCATTACTCTAGATCCAGGGGTTCTGATCCCCATTTCTGCCCCCAACAGGCACCAGGCTTGAATGTGGTGCACAGATACATATGCAGTAAAAACACTCATGTGCGTGCGAGGGCGCGCGCACACACACACACACACACACACACACACGTATATGTATATGTATATGCATATGATGTATATGTATATGTGTATATATATGTGTATGTATATGTGTATGTATATGTGTATGCATATGATGTATATGATGTATATGTATATGTATATGCATATGCATATGATGTATATGTATATGTATGTGTATGTATATGTATATGTGTATGCATATGATGTATATGATGTATATGTATATGCATATGCATATGCATATGATGTATATGTATATGCATATGATGTATATGTATATGTATACACATATATACATATAATATGCATTTAATAATACTCACAGTCTGAGGCTAAGAAATATGGTAAATAATTGTAATCCTAAAACTGGAGAGCCAGGGGCAGGAGGATTAAAAATTCAAGACCAGCCTGTACTGCATACCAAGAGTTTCTCAAAAAATAAGTAAGCAAGTAAGTAAGTAAGTGAATGTAATTTGCATTTTGAATTTGGATCTTTTCCAAGCTGGCAGCACTCTGCAGTCTCTTCCTACAAGGCTGGCCAGTATCAATAAGCTGTTTTTCTGATCCGCCACACCCTGCAGTGTGCTGTGGGGCTGAGCAGTGATATTCCCTGGCTTGAGTGTGTTAAGGTAGGCAAGGAGTTTGATAAAGGAGACAGGTCCTCAAGAGGTATACTTTCTGACACAGGTCTTTTAGCAAGCCACCTTCCAACCAGTTGTCACCACTTAGTTAACCATGAACTAGAGGAACAGTGTGAGGTATTTAACTGTTAGTTAAAGATGAACCAATGACAGAGGCTTTGAACTGCTTGCAAAACTCAAAGGTAGACAGATATCAATGGGATGGCTATATACTGCCTCGTGTCTAAACACATCTGAGTTTAGGGTCCACAGAAGAGCCTTCAGTGAACTGCAAAATCAAAAATCAATAATGGAATATTATTCATTTGTTTTCCATTTGTTTGCCCAAAAGATAAAGCCTGGATTTGGTACACATGGGTCTTTTTTCATGTTCAGAGCTTGTTGCCCTGACTCTACTTTAGCTCTCAATTAAAAACCTACCAGGAATAAGGCCCAGTGATTGTTTCTTTGTTCTGTTCCCTCTTTATCACTCTTGGCCTCTGTACCATGCCCTATCGTCTTTCAGTAGTTCTGTTTCACTAAAGCTTGTTTAACCTCTCTTCTTGTCCCTTTCTTATCTCTGCTGGGGAGATATCTTAGCCCTTGGGAACTTTGCCCAAGGACCACAAATTTGTGCCCTGGGAAGAGAATATTGGCTGTAGTTCAGAAAGCAAGCTAAGTATGTGGAAGAAGGAATGAACACTAAAAGTGGGCAATTGAGTCTGCATCACTGAGATGCAGCAGGCAGACAGAACTGACAGAGGTTTAGAGTCTGTTGTTTAGAGTCTGTCTCTATTCTCGATGCTGAGGTGCTGATGGTTGCTAAGTTCCACTCCCTTTTCACTGCTCACTCTGTGGTGGCAGATTCATGGTTCCAGAGGGAAGCTGTAACCGCTCAAACCCCAAGCTCTACTGGAATGAGACCACACTGGAATGGCCCCGGTGCCATTACAAGGACCTTCCGTGCTTCCTCCAATGTCTTGTTTTTGACATTGAAGTTCTTTATCATTTCTGAGAAGAAAACCAACACTCACACTTCTCTTGTCAAGCCTACAGTGCAGCCCTGATCTCAAAGGAATTCCAAAATTGAAGTTCAAACCTGTCCTTCCCAGTCATTCACACAAATGCCACTCTGTAACTCTTGACCTACTTGTGGTGATGAAGCTGAGACACACACAGAGACAACTGTCCTTGCCTGTACTTATGAGAACATCTGCAAAATTCCCAGCTACCCTGTGTTCATTTTTTCCCATGCTAACACTTTCCATTACCACTGAGCTTGTGACAAACTTTGAGAATATCGTTTTCCCATTGCTTCAGTCTTCTACTAGTTTTTAACGGCACAGAAGCTGTCCTTGTGAAGGTCACCGGTGACCATATGTGATTGCCTGCAATAGGCCACTCTGTTTGACTAGTGTCTCAGCAGCATTAGTGGAGCTGACTTCTGCCTCTGTCTCTGCCCCTGTCTAGACATGTTCATTCAGATCTTGGAATTGTACATCCACCTGCTCATCTGAGGAATACTTCCTATCACCCCGTCCCTGTCAACACAATGCTGTTGTCAGAGCAGCAAAAATGTCTCCCAAAGAAAGATAATGGAGTCAACTACTAATCAACTCCCTGGCTAAGTTTTAACAAGAGTTGCCAAAGTTCCACATTTCCTCCACTCCAATAGAAACACATATTTTAATATTGGGTATTCTGTTTTCACATGATGTCTAGTTATCTATAGCTCTTGACATTGTAAATTCAATTTTTATTTTAAAAGCACCTAAAAAATTAAATCATTTTATTTACACTTTGTGAAAGCTGCATTTCCATTTTTTTATGCTTAATATTTGTAAATGAAACTGGAGAAAATTCTGCATGTGATATAAATATATTTCACACACCACACACAATTTTGAGGTGAGTGCTTTAATATGACTCTGTAAATTGCTAGTTTAGATTGATGACTGCAGAAATGTTATCCTAAAAATATCCAACTAAACTTGTAAAATCCACCAACTTGTACTCACATAGAAATATCACTTAGGGCCCATATAGCTCTACGAAGCACCACTGCCTACAGGAGGTAAAAATTAACTCTCATTCCTAATAATATACCAAGCAAAAGAGCTTTCTTCAAGTGGAATAACTTAGGTAAAAGGAAGTGAATCAAAGAAGATGAAAGCAGTTTCTACCGAAGTACAGCCAGATGAAATATTAGCAATTTGATCTAGATTAGCCTATTGTGCATAATGCAATCAATATGAGGGATGATGAAACTTCCAGGCAGCAAAGCAATTGTCAGTGTCCCCTATGGGCTCATCTACATCGACATTTGGGCACCAGCTGGTGCCTCTGGTTTGGAATTCGTAGGAGGTGGAGCTTTGCAAAGGAAGTGAATCTCAAGGGTCCAGTCTTAATGCTTAAGAACCCGGCCCTGCTTCCTGTCAGGTTTCTGACTGTAAGGCACTGTGACCTGTTGCTTCTGATTCCTGTTTGGTCAAGCTGATGAAGCACTGGGACAGTGGGCAGCAAAGGCACACACTGAGGTGAGCTGAGAGAGGGTGTACATGCACAGGTAACCTCAAAGGCTAACTGACCAGCAGAATGCATCCATCAAACAAGTGGGGTCCATGGATGTCTGTGGGCGTGTGTCTCCTTCTGGAGAGCTCCGTCAGGGAGTACTAGGTGGCAGAACCTAGGGGATATGCCAATTCCTAGGATCAGGTCTGTTCAGAAAGCTCGGTCATCAGCTAAGCCCCACCCCCCATTGCATATTAGCTTTAATTGGTGGAAAGGAACTTTGTTTCAGTTTATAGTTGCTAGACCTAGAGGAGCAATCATAGACCTCGTGAAGAATGCTGCATTCCGTATGGAAGTCATACACATGGAGGGAAGGCCATATCTAGCTCTGAAGTTAGGATCACTTATCTTGGGCAGGGGTGGCTGAGATTGTTACGTAAGTCTAAGGATAGGCACACATATTTGAATGGCTCCTTATACTGCAACATCTGTGGTTCCTCTTCCTCCTCCTCCTCTTTTTCCTCTTCTTCTTCCTCCTCCTCCTCTTTCTTCTGTTCCTCCTTCTCCTCCTCTTCTCTTGTCCTTCCTTTTTCTCTTCCTCCTCCTTTCTTTCCCCTCTTTCTCATACACATACAATGTATATTAGCATGTGTGATGATTAATATCGACTGCCAAGTTGACACGATCTAGAATCCCTTGGGAGAGCCATCTGTGAGTGCCTGGGAATGATTATCTAGAGCTTCATTGATGCAGGAAGAGCCTCCTTGGATATGAGAGGTGCTATTCTATTGGGTTGGGTCTCAGACTTCATGAAAGGGAGAAGGTAGTCTGCTGAGCATGGAGTTCATCTGTCTCTGCTGCCTGAATGTCGCTGCCATGCTTCTAGCTGCCTTAAGTTCCTGACGACATGATTTTCCTGACATAATGGGTTGTAACCTCAAACACCAAGTCAACATAAACATATTTTTCTCCTTTAATTTGCTTAAATCTCCCTTAACTTAATCACAACAGTGGAACTGCCTGCATGAGGCATTGACAAGGACACCTTGATGGCTGAGGGAGGAATTTACCTGACAGGAACTAGGACTCTGGTGTCTTGTCTGGCTCTACCCCTAGTTAGATCTGCCAAGCCAGGAAGGACATGAAGTTACTCCAGTCACAGTGTCCTCGTAGGTATAAGACTGAAGATCAAAAGCCTGGAGAGTCTCTCCTGGAGCTCAAAGCTGATCTGGACAAAGTCATAGTAATTCTGCAATTTCGCAATTTTATATTCTCATCTTCAGTTCCATCTGCCTGCTGACCTCAAGAATGTAACCCATTAACTTTGGAAGGAAAGAGCTTAGATGTTAAGTTTTCCCCTTCGTTATAACCCGAAATCAAAGTGCTGAGAAGCTTCGGTCAGTTCCCGTTCATGGCAGACACAGGAAAGCCCCATCCCTGTGCAGGAAAGACAGTGTGTCTCCTGTTCACTCTGCCTCCCTGTTCACTTTTTCTCAAAATGAGGGGAAAGGGAGAGCTTGTGGTTTGAAAGCAAATGACATTTTTCTTCTGTCAAAATCACAGTAGTTTAAAGAATATTTTAATTTTCCACCCATTTTCCTAAAGAACCATGGGTCACAGGTGCTCGTTAGTTCATCTTTGACACTGAGCTATTTGTAGATATGTCTAGCTAGCCCGGTTCCAATCTTACCACTTGAAAGATCCCTCTTTCTGTGTACCGGTAATGGTTTCTGTGAAACCCTGTAACTTTTCATTCCCTGTGTCTTCAGTCTGCAAGGAGCAATGTCTGATGGGCAAAGGTTTCTTTTGTAGAATCATCTCTTAGTACATTAAATGCAACTTGAACAAGACTGAGAACTGTATGAAAAAGAATCTGATTTCCTTTAAATGCATGAACTGGAAAAAGTTGCTGTACAATTCAAGCCAGTTCCCTAGACCAGGCAATGCCATTCTCTGGGTTATAACAGTCTATGCACCACCTTGGTACTTTTGGCACATTTTGAAATAGTTGGAAAAAAAAAATCTAACATTGCAATATAGCCATTCTTGTCTTGTCTTTTCATAAGTAAATCTTTCTGGGTGCCTCATACACAGAAGTCACTGTATCATCGAATCCTGTGAATAAGAGGACCAGTTTCCAACTCTGACATTCCAGAGCTGACATCCTGGTCCTAAAAGCCAGACTTTTATTCTGAGCGTCAGCATACCCTAGAAAGTGGTTAAAGACAGATAATTTGGGGACTTGCCCATGAACTAATCCGTTAGAATCAGGGGAGGTTTTCAGACTTTAATCTGAATTTAATAAGCCCTCTCTATGACGTTAAAGCATACTCAAGTTTTAGAACCTTGATCTAGAGTTGGGATCGCCACACTGTGACCAGAGACCAAATCTGGTATGTTTTCTAAAAATAATATTATCATTAGAACACAATTTGTTTTCATATTATCTAGAGTTGCAACACAGACTGTCTGACTCATAGAGCCTAAAATATTTACTCCCTGGCCCTTGATAAAAAATGTTTGCCAACCCTGACCTCATGCAGAGGAGGTGGGGAGGGCCTGATACTTGGTTCCAGCAGTGAGGCTGACTGCTTCTAGATACACCTCCCAGGGTCTAACCTGTGGAAATCGTATAGTTCATCTGTGTTTCAGTACACTCATTTGTAAGGTGGTGACAAGGACAGGTCCCACCACCGTCAGTCAATCGGAGAGGTCAGTTCTTCTTATAGGCATTCCCACCATCCTCTGGCCACCAGAGAACACTTCATACATATTTGCTATCAGTAAATGAAAGACTTGATGCACAATGAATTACTCACAGGCATAGCCACGGTCCCTTGACACTCACAATTTAATTTATCCATCCCCACGTCTGAGCAAATTCTACATTCAGTTCCATGAAGTAGAAGACAACTTACCCCAAGCAGTGAGTGGAGCAGTATTCCATAGTAATAGACCCTGGAAGATCCCAACATCCTTATGTAGTACTGCAGGGTATGTTGGGATGACAGGAGTCCCTGGGGGCAGGTTCAGGCAAAAGAAACATTGTTGTCGGTTTGCACTGGTGTGGACAGACAACCATATATGTTCTGGGAAGCTCATAGAGACAGATGAACAATGGTCAGAATACCTTGGTGCTACTCAATGGGGAATCCTTTCTTGGTCATACTGCCAGTCTCTTCCACTGCTCTCTTTTGTTTCTGAATACAGGGGTGAAATTGTGGAGGTGTGTCTTGAACTCTGGAATTTAAGAGGCAGAGGTAGGAAGATTCAGTTTGAAGCTTGCCTGTTGTCTAGGTGTGTGTCTGTGTGTGTGTGTAGTGTATATGAATATATATATGGTGTGTATGTGTGTGTGTAGTATATATGAATATATATATGGTGTGTATGTGTGTGTGTAGTATATATATATATGTGTGTGTGTATGCGTGGTGTGTATGTGAGTCTGTATGTGAGGGGTATGTGTGTCTAAGAGAAAAAAGGAAGCAAGAGAAAGAAAGGGGGAGGGAGAATATGAATGTAGATATCCCCCTAAAGTGTGCCCTTCCCCCAGCTTTGAGCAGTCCTGAGAGACCTTGTTTACCACAGCAGACCAAAACAATAGGACTCGTGTTGACCACCTTGGCAGACCCACAACCTGCTACAGGAGCTGAGATGAATAGACTGCCTGCTGAGCTTGCCTTGGACACTTCAGGCCCTCGATTAAGGATGGATTCCCCCCACCCCACCTCCCGGATGAAGCAGACACAACTCTAGGGGTGGGGTGGGCTTTCCCCTTTTTATTCAAAAGCCAAACATTAAAGCATTGAGCCTTGATCAGAAACCTTTGTCCTGGCTTCATCTCTTCCCGCCCTCCTGTCCCTCTTCCATTCCCAGCCTCTCTTTCAGGTGAACCCGGTTGATGGTGGCTGCTGGCTGGCAACACTAAAGAAATAAATTTAAACATTTTCAGAACCTATTACTAAAAGCATAACACTTTAAAAGTCAATTGATAAAGTCAATATTTTTCCTACTCTGAACAAGGGAGCAGGTATGAGAAGTCTCCTGGATTGTACAGGATTCTGAGTGGGAAGTTTGTCTCAGTGCCACCTGGGCAGAATGGGATGCTCTACAGGAAGCAGGAGAACCATAGAGACAGACAGGAGGGCCGCTGGGCACTGACATCATTGTCCTCTCAGGACCATCAGGACCAGACGTAGCAGTTGATATTTCTTAATTTTTAAAATAGTTTTTAAGTTTAGAGAATGTTATTCATGTTTGCAATGAAACACAATTATATGTACCCCAATTTCTTCCTTTCAACTTCCTCCTGTATCCATCTCTAGTCCCCCCCACCTAACTTCATGTCTTCTTCCTTATTTATTTAAATTAGGATTCCCCAATAAAACATATTCTGATTACAGTTTTCACCGCTCCTCCCTCATACCCTTCCTGTTTCCTCCTTACCTCCCCTTCTATCTGGATCCACCGTGTTTTTGTCTCTTAGAAAATGAACAGGCTTCTTAGGGATAATAATAAAGTAAAATAAGCTAAAACAAAAACAAATGCATTGAGGTAGAACAAAACAAATGAACAGAAGGAAAAGAGTTTAAGAAAAGGCAGGAGAAAAATATGCAAATGCAGAGACACACTCCTCCTCACGCACATTCAGGAATCCCACAAAACCTCAAAACTGAAGCCATAGTATGTCTGCAAACCCTGTAAGATAAAAATAAGCAAGCAAGCAAGCAAGCAAACAAAACAATCAATCAATCAATGTAAAAATGAAATAAAAAGCCCTGACAACAAACATTATGAGACAAGGAACCTTTAAAAAATGCTATTGAATTCATTTTCTGATGGTCACTGACTGCTGGGCATGGCACCTACTCTTAAGAGTGGATTGTTTGACCAGTCTGTCTCCCAAGAAAGGCAGCAGTGGAGATTAACATCAAATTCCGTTGTATGCTTATTAACGTTTACTGTGTTGAGACTTGTAGAAGCACTTTGGTATAGTTGCAAGGATAAGTGGTTTGGAGTGAGAACTATATATGTCTGGATTCCCTAGGTTTATGATTTAGCTCATAGAGGTCTTTTTGTTTTTCCTCTCGCATCACATGCTCAAAATTATAAAACGATTTTATCTGTTGAACTTCAATGCCATAGTCACTCACTAAAGATTTCTTGGATCTCAACATCTACACTGGGCCTGCATCTCAGATATCCGTCTTCTCTTCCAAGAACCAATTTGATATCTATCAGTCTCAATAGACACAGACACAGACCTCTCTAACTCTCATGGGCACAGACAGAGCTTGGAAGACCATGCTCCCATGACAACAGCTCCTAGATTTCAGCTAGTGCTCTGCTTTCCAACGTATTGACACCATCATCAATTTTGTCTCTGGCTGTTTAAGAGCTAGTTTGCATTGTATGGTGTTCCTAAAGATACTACTCACAAACTTTCTCAGTGATCCTTCTCGTCTTGCCTGTTGTCTGGGTCAATCATCTTCGGGTTGAATTCTATCATTCCTATACCTCCACGTACACTGGAGATGCACAATGCTGCTGGAGAGACCCCACCAGGCTGAGATGGAGTTCGTTCTGGGATAACAACCTTAAGCATCCTATGGAGCCATAGAGGACTTATATAAGTGTAGGGTGGCTCCCTGGGAAGTTCATTTTCCTGATGTACATCACTTGGTTTATTCTGTAATTCCCTTTTTTTTTTTTTTTTCCTTTTCTAGGGTTCACACCTCTGTTCCACAGGAAAATGCTGCTCATGTCCTTCTAGTCAGGAAACCAGAAATTCTCAGAAGATCAAGTCTCTCTGTTTATCGATAAAGATTCTATTCCCAGCTCTGCTGGTCTCCCTCAGGCCCAATTTTTCTTAGTAATTCTAGGAGGGTCCTGCTTTCTCCAAACACAAATCCTATGGCTTCTTAGCTCAGCAAGGCTTTTGTCCTGGGATTACTTGTTTTCTTACTACATAGATACTCTGACCCTGTCCATAGATGCATTTCAAGCAATGTAAAACCATCCTTCCAGTGACCCACTTTAAAAAATAGCCCTCTGTGTGCGTGTCCCTCCAGCTGCTGCAGACTCTTTATTTCTCTTCAGGACAAAACCACTTTAATGAGCTTCCTGCACCGGCTCCCTGTGCTAGCTTTCTTCCCATTAACCCTCTTTATTGAATTATGAAATCTTTTGAGGATTCAGAAAAGGGGACTAATCTAATGAGTGTCCAGCAAAGCTACCCTGTTTGATCTTAACATTTTCAATATTTGTGCTATTTCTTATTTTATATTAATGGAAAAACAAGGTCACATATAGGATTTGTGGCCTTTGTGTACCTTGCTACAATCTTCCCTCTCTTCGGAGCTGGAAGCCATAATTTAGCATTTATCATGTATGAACCATTTAGCTATTGTGTCTATATCCATAAATTATTCAGGTAAATTATTTTGGGTTAGTTTTTATTATAAGCTGACAGTAGTCTCTATGTCCCTTTGCCCAAATGGTGTAACAGAATTGTACATTTTCTACATTGTAAGAATCCCAAATGCTTTCCCAAGTGATTGTAACAAATCATATTTCCAAAGCCTTTTTTTTTTTTTTTTGACAATGTCTGGTGTTAGTTTATATTGCCAGACTGCTTAATTGTGGCCAGTCTGATTGATATTAAATGGCCCCTTATTTAAATTGCCTTTTGTGATTTTAGGAAGGCTGCATGATAGTATTATGCCTATTATCCATTTGTACATGTTTTTGCACTGCTTCATTCATTCCCAGTCCGTTGGTTGGAGATTGAGAACATACACCACCCCCTATCTTTTGTTATTTGTGTACACTGAAAGTTCCCTAGAGCAAGGGCTTGCTTTTTAAGTTGTGTATCCTTGCATAGAAGATCTAAACTTTAATGTGGTTTGCAGCATTGATTTTCCTTTATGATTGGTCTTTGTATCTTATTCTAAGAACTGCTTCCCTAGCCAGAGGTCACATGGATGGCTGCTCATTTGTTTTCCTAAGTATTTTTAATGTTTTGTTTTTTAATTTTTGCTTTCATCTGCTTTGAATCTATTTGTATGAATGGCTTGAAGGAAGTGACTCAGTCAATATTTCTACATCTGGAGAGTCAATTGCCTTAGACTGTGTTGCTGAGTCCCTCCTCTCTGGAGCAAGGCATGTACCATCTTTGTTTAAAGCCCACCTTAGCCATTCATGGACTCTCTGTCATTGTCTTTGTTGACCCGTGGACTGATATTTCAATGTTTTACCTTCTTTGGCTGCATAAAAATTATTCAATGGCTCGTAGCAGCCTGTGTCCTCATCGACAAAAATTTCCCTTTGTTTCTGGAAATTTTCTCCTGCTTTGCTTAATAATTATAGGTCTCCTTAAGTCACACAGAGAAGCCCGGTAGATAAAATGACGAACTACGAATGTGGGGTGTGTTCAGGGTACAACATCCCACATGTTCTTTATGCCAGTTCATTCAGGCATGGTGAGGCTTTCTAAGTTTACTCGTGGGTGGTGGAAGTCTTCCAGAATGTTCTCCTGATTCTGAGACTCTGTCTATTTTCCTAAGGATTTGGACCGAAGACCATTGTATCCTCCACGGTTAAAAGTTCATCCTTTTAAAAATCATGATTTCAGTGTTTAAGAAAAAGTATCCACAAGAAAGACCCTTCTTTTGATTTTTTTTTTTAAAATCTTTTATAAAGCAAGAATAATAGAGTATTGAAATTGTCTTTTTTGTCTTTCTTCCACAGACTACAGGGAGACCCAGTCAGAGGTGCCACCCCTCCCCACACTACCCTCTTCACTTGGGAACTTATTTACTGAGTAGTTTTGTTAAGGTCATGCATTGATTTGGGATGCCATTCCTTCTTTAGTATTTAGAATACTAAATTTTCAAGTAAGTTCTGTAGGTTGCCAGAGGGATGCTGTTGTGTTAATCCATCTTAAAAACAAAATAAGACACATTTTATGTGATGTATCTTTACAGTCTACTAACCCTTATAGTCTGATCCAATAACTTGACACTAAGTTCCATACGTCCATCTTGCTCTATTCTTTTTCTGACTTTTAGAGCCTCACACTAAGCCTAGTTTAGTTCTTTTACATGATCATAGCTACGTTTTGCTGTGTTCCTCTACCTGAATCATGGAAACTTCGCATTCTGGCTTTTCACCGGATCAGATTGTTGGTAGAAACTCTGAATGGTAAGCTCATTAATGACATTCTGGACGGGAATGGGGACTGAGGAGGATGTTGGAAATAAGAGGGAAGGCATCCTTGTTAAAAGGAGGCAAAGGCCTCAGCTGGATGGTGTCCCTACCTTAGTGCTTTGTGGAGAGCAGACGGTGAGGACAGTGAGGAAACACATGGTGGCATTAGTCTACTGTTACTTATGTTTGTCATGATCCCAAACAGAACAGGATACAGCACTTGTCTGGCTCACCCTTGTATCCGTAAAGTGCACCAAGTGCCTGCAATGCTGGTCAGTAAACGTGAAGTTAATAAAGCAGGTAGATGGAGGAGAGGCCTGGGGCCGATGTTTACAGTGGAAGTTTTGGAACTAGAGTTTCCTAATACCCGTCCTCCATAGGATTTGCATTCTCAGATCTGAAGCAGATCAGATGAGTGAAACACAACCGCAAGCTTGTGTTAGCTGGCTTCTTTTGCCATATTGCCCAAACCCAAGAGAGATGACTTAAAGAGCAAATATGTTACTCATAATCTGGGAGGTTTTAGCCTCTCATTCTGGGGAGGACAAGGTGGAATAGTTCACACCAGGATGTTTGGGGAAGTGGTTTAGTTAGTTCTTTGATGTTGTAATAAATACCACAATCAAAAGGAAACGGGGAGGAAAGTGTTTACTTCATCCCACATTTCTAGTTCATCACTGAATGCAGTGAAAACAGGTTCTCAAGGTATGGGCCTGGAGAAACAGAAACCGTGGAGGAGTTCTGCTTACTGGCTTGCTAACTCTCTGGCCTCTGCTCAGCTACCTTTTATACATAGTCCAGGACCACTTGTCTAGGGATGGTACCACCCACAGTGGGCTGGGACCTTCTATCGTAATCGTTAATCAAGAAAATGTCTTACAGATATGCCACAGGCCCATCTGAGGCAGGCAGCATCTCAGTTGAGGTTTCATCCTCCCAGGCAACTCTGGTTGAGTCAAGTGGAGACAATAAAGACTCGTCAGTATAGTGAGTCTTTCATATTTAGTTCATCTTCTCTGGAAGTTCCTTCACAGTCGCACCTGAAGGTTGATTTTGCTAACCCTCACGTCTCTTCTCAAGGTTAAGGACACAGAACTCCTGAGGTTGCCAGGCTTTATTTAAGAGTCTTTTTCACTATCATCTTTGGCTTCTGGCTTATATCCTGTTACAGAGCAAGACAGAGCCTGTAATTCAGCTGCCACATGGAGTTCCATGAATGAGAATCAGGCAGGAGAGGAAAGCAAAAACCATCACATCTGTAAGCCACTGTCTGACAGACCCTCACCCAGTGTTCACCTTGCTGTCCCTAACTGAATAGCATAGCTTCATTGGGCTACAAGAAAGTCTGCTTGTTTGTTTGTTTTAAAGCCAGGTATTTTGCAATTCAAATTAAATCAGGTCTGTGTCATTAAAGACCGTGCTTGTTGTGGGAGTGATGCGTTTGAGGAGCCATCACTGCTGTCAATATGAGAGGAGGTGCTGGCATTTGGAGTGAGAGAAACTGACATGCTGAGTTCAGGCAGCAGTAGAGGGGATGACAAGGAAGGGTGGGGATGAGTGTTGACAGAGGGGCGACAAGACCCCAACCGTCTTTATTCCTCATATTTGCTTGAGAAGATATGTCCCCTTTTGCTTAAGTCTACAAATGCCCCTTTTATTGAATTCAATGTCATTATGCTAAACTTAGTTGGTAAATATTGAAATAAACCAAGGCAGAGAAATTGTGCTTCAGAATCTGAATATATTTCTCAGATGTATTTCTGAAAGTATTCATGTCACCTCAAACCTCCATTTCTCAAAGACAAAAAAGGTAGAAGACATTAGTTGATGAGTACAAGATATCTTTTTAAAGTAAGTACAGCCACTCTTTGCTTATAAACACTCAAGAAATATATGAGTCTCAATGTCAGAAAATAACTCCAAGGAAACCCTAAGAATACTTTATCTTCATGCCAGAAACCATCTGCCTTTCCTGAAGATATTCCAGGAGTCGTTTAAACTTAGCGTTTTTCTTCTTCCCATTCCATATTTCTAAAAGACAACTTGAACTGCTTTGAGGGCGCCAGTTTTATCTTAAGGAAATTGGGTTGCCAAAAAATGTATCTAGAAATCTAACCACACACACACACACACACACACACACACACACACACACACACACACACACAAGATGAACCAAAATGCTTGTAGATGTCTAGAATGCTTTGATTTCTGGAAATGCAGCTTAAGTAAAATGCGATTTCCCACCGGAAGTTTGAAGAATCCTCGAACATATCAAAGAAAAAGAAAACCTCAGCCTATTACAGAGAGCAGGCTCATTTCCTGAGTGTGTATCTGAGTACACCCTGAAGCTACTCACTGCTGTGGCCTGCACACTTAACCAGGCTGCTTCTTTGAACATGGCTATGAGGTAAAAGAACGCCATGCCAGACCCCAGAGAAGACATTAGAATGTGGAGAGGGCCTTCTGGAGGCTCCCTCACACATCCTGGGAGCCTGGGACTTTTATCTTAAGGATGGAGAATCTGCACTTTGCATTATATCCAATTATGTTCCTTCTTGTGTGTGTGATAACACCTTCTAAGCTCCTACAATGTTCTTTGAAAACAAATCTAGTCTCCTTAACACCACTCAGGGAGAGGGCATTGAAGGCCAGAGAGCATTCTTGGGGCAAAGGAACAACCCTAAATGGGCTTTCATGAATCCCAAGAGACCACAGGAGGCACTGAATGTTCATGCAGTCTGCAACCTTTCTCGTTTAAAAAGCCTTCCTCTGTGACGACACCCATGATATAACATGGTGATATATCATGGTGTTACACCATGATATGACACGGTGTAAGCTGTAGCCGCAACTGTGGATCTTCTGAGTACTACAGAGTACGCAAAACCGAAGCAGCACTGAGCAATGCTACAGTGACATCAAGCTTTGCTTCTCTGTGCCACTGCTTAGCTGTAATAAAATGGGCAGGGTCAGACAACGCCAGGAACCAGAGTGGAAAAGAAATTACGGAATGGTTACTGTAACATATGCCCAGCTCATCTGCAGGAAAACATAATGTAGAGAGGCCAGCACTGTTTTGTTTTGTTTTAATAATTGAATAATAGTCTTGTTATATCTTATAGCCCACAGTTAGGGAGCCTTCTGCGGAAGGCCAACTGTGGTCCACGGCTGTGTCTTCATGTCTCCTGGCCACGCTCTCTTCAGCTCCTCTCTGCTCCATTCTCTGGGCTTTAGTCAGGCACTGGGAGGGAATATAAAGAAAAGACAAAATTGTTGCATTAGTTCAAAGTCATACACTGCTTCGCATTTCTGAACCGAATCTGAGGTGAGTCAGGAAATGGATGGCGTTTTTCAAGTCATATGAATCAGCGCCCATAATTCATCATTTTCACCAACGGGTTTCTTTCATAGCTTTTCTCAGTTTTGGCCCTGGACACAGGCTCACCTGAAGCAGTTGTTGTTGTGGGGGAGGAGTGGTTAGACTGAGGGGGAGGAAAAGAGGAAGGGAGGGGGAAGGAAGAGAGGGAAGAGAGAGGGGGAGGACTTTTATCATAACAACAAAACATTCCTGGTAGAATAATAAGCACATTTAGTTAAAAAATCTGGCGATTCAAGGTGCCTTTAACAAGGCTTGTTTTCTAAAGGGGGAAAGCCAATTCTATTAGGAAAAGGAAATATTTATAAATACTTTAAAATAATTGCATTTCAGAATGCCTGCTTGGTGCTAAGCCTCAGAGGTGTTTTGTTTAACAGCACCTTTCTCCTTTACTGTTTGTGACTGACATTCCCGATGAGCTAGCTGGGTCAAGTTGCACGAGAAGACATGGGCTCAGAAACGTTCGTTCGCAAACTTTCTGCAAGTCAGAAGCAAAATTTCATTTCTAGTGGTTCTCAACCTTCCTAAGGCTGTGACCCTTTAATACAGTTCCTCATGTTGTGGGGACCCCAATCATAAAAATTATATCACTGATGCTTCATAACTGTAATTTTGCTGTTATGATTTTAACAATGGTACAGTGTAGTCTGTAAATGTCACAATCAAACCTACATCCTGCCCTAGTAACACAAATTCACTTCCTTTAGTGGGTGAGGTTCTATTGATAACCTTCATGGTACACTTATGCCTCCAAGCTAAGAGTGAGTTTCTTTGTCTGCTTGTAAGTTTATGAGATAAGTTAGGTGGCCCCAGGTGATATCCCTAGGTGGCCCCAGACTGGCCTTGAACTCTCAGTCCTTCTGCCTCAGCCACCAGAGTGCTGGGTACACAGGCTTGCTTTCTTAAAAAAAAGTTTTTTAAAAGACGTGTTAATTGTTTTTATCAGTTGACATTGAGGGACAAGGACAAGAATTAATTAAGTACATTTGAGTCTTAATTTGTCTTTCCTCACCCTGTTAGGCTCCATCTGCCCACTTGAAGGCTATAGGGTTCAAGTGTTTTCCACTGCCAGACCCTAGAAGGTCTCCTTCTCTCAAGAGCCTCGCAGGCTGTTGTGCCACGTAGGCAAGAGAAGGGAGGCACCAGTTCCCACCCACTCCTGAAACAGCAGGGAGAAGTGCAGGAAGCCTATTAACTTTTCCCTACGAGATCTAGAAGCCAGGGGCTGCCACCCAGAGCTGGAAGCCAGCCAAACAACTGTAGTAGATGTTTCCCAAAGCCCCGAGAGAAGACATCTGAGTTGGGGCCAGACCTAACAGGCTCCACGGTTCCAGACACAGCACACTCGGGGAGTTGACATAGGCTCCCATGGACTCGTTTAAAAATGGTTTCACTTAATTCTCTCATTTGAAAGGTGACAGAAACAACAAATCAATGGCAATTTGGGCTTCTACCCACCTCCTCTTGAATCTCTGTGGTCATGGAGGAGCTGTGACACATTCCTGGTCCCTGTTTAGCACTATGGAATTCTCACAGATGCCTGAATTGTCACTGGTGCCCCTTCCCGACCCGAGCACGTTTGCAACTTTGCCACTGCCATGATGTGAATGTTGCAGAAGGGGACATCCTTAGGTCCTGAAGCTAAGAAGCTCATTGATGAGGTTCCTTATACAAAAGCCCCCGAAGCCCCCAACAAGGCCGGACATGGGAGGAAAACTCGAAGACATTGTTCCCTCACCCTATCCTGAGGGAAGGGGGATCATGCCTGGCTATAGGGGCAGGGACCCACATTTTCTGACTTTTTTTATCCTGTAACTTTCCCTCTCAATAATCCTGTCTGTTGTTTAGAACTTGGTGAGTTGATCATTTCCTTAGAAGGAGAACTGAACTGAACGCCTCAATGAAACTGCCTTTCCAAGGCATTTACTTTGCGTTCCAAGATAAACTTTTTGCCCTGATGGATGCTCACTCAGTAAAGTCCCAAGATACTTGCAGAAGTGCCAGTTAGCCCAGCTGGGTCTGTCCATGAGGGAACCCTCTCCTAATGCTGATTAGGGCTACTTGGGAACCTCTTGCTCTGTTTCCTTGGATGGCAGATTTACTCATTTGTCTGATCTTTCCTTTTCAAGAACTAGCTGAGAACCTTGCCGGGCCCAACTCGCCTGTAAGAATCCGCGGAGACCCCCCCCAACACCCAACACACACCCCAGTCTTCTTAAGATGACACAGAGAAACTGAATCTTAAATTCCCTCCTTCTTCCCACCCGCGATCTGCCTAAGGGCACGCACATACCTGGAGCTCAGGCCGGCCTAGCAGACGCCACGTCTCTGGTTTGGGTTGAACTGCCTCCAGCCCTTTATACAGCCCATCCTGCAAAGTAGCCACGTCGGAGCCACCGGACAGGGGGCGGGTCGCCAAAGAAGGTCTCTTCCAGGAGCCGAAGGCAGTCAGTAAAAAGTCACCACTTGGGTGAACTTGCACTCGAGAGGTACAAATAGAACTCCTGGGGTGTGGAGAGAGCCCCTCCCGGGGAGTGTTTTGGGGGGTCCCATCTCGGGAAGAGGCGGGGCCAGAGGAGGGGCCTGGGAAGGTCTGGGGCGGGTGGGGCTCTCAGTTTGCACGCGGGAGGGGAGGAGCAGAGGAGGGGCGGTGGAGGGGGCGGGGCGGGGGCGGAGCGAGGCGGCCCTGTGCTCTCCGCCCCGAGCTCTGGGCCGGCTCACCCAGCGCTGCTCTACTCGCCAGGGAAGGCGGCGTCGGCAGCCGCTGCTCACGCTGTGCCCACTCCCGCGCGCTCTGCGCTCCCGCCGCGGGTGGGCTCCTCAGCCTTTGGCTGGCGGTAGTCCCAGCCTTGCGGCGGCCTCTGTATCCCACCTTCCCACTGCGGGGGCGTCCCGATACATGCAATCCTTCTTTGGGGTGTTCTGGGTTCCCACGCGCGTCTACTAAGCAGAGGGTACCCAACTTTGCCACCTCACCGGTCGCCCTCTCTCGGTGCGAGCCTGTCCATCAGCTGCACTACTGAAGACTCCCGCAGGCAAGCTGGTCCCCAGCCTGGCGCTCTGCGAGAGGAGAAGTGGCGGGGTGCAGTGGCGGCTGCTGCCTCGACTTCCCTCTTAGCGCACTGAAGAAGACCTTTGGAACAGCTCCGGGCCCCGGGGCGCTGGATGACTAGCAGGAGGAACGCGCCCCGCATCTGGTGAGCTCGCTCCCCCGCAGGGTCCCTGAGTGTCATAGCTGAGACCCTACGCTTGTGAACTGGACCCGGGGCAGCATTAGTCCATTTGTGGGTGGTGTAAGTCTCGGGTAGGGTCACTCTGCAGACACCTGGGTGGGGACAACCGGCAGAGGCGCGTGCAGGAATAGGACTACCATCAAAGCGGGGGCGGTCGCAGAGGAGATAGTGCACGGGCTGGAAGTTTGTGGCTTAGCCTTTCCCTGGATCCGAGCGTGGATTGGGAAGGTCCCCGTGTGCGACCCTCCAGTGGGCAAGCCTGCACCTCGGCCAGCACCTCTCAGGTACTCGTGGACATCCGTGTGCGTAATCCGTGCGAGGCCAGGCTCGCTTGGTGGGATCTGGAACCAGGTTTGGTGGTCGGAATCGCCTGCCTCCTTGCCCGTTGGACTAGGGGACATTTTCCTGCTCTCTGTTACAGGGTCTTTGCGGTGTTCGTGAGAATCTGGGGGTAGTGGGACTACGACTCAACTCCGCCAGAGTGTTTTGCTGAGGAAGGATAAGGCACGGGTGGAGAAACCTGGGGACTCATCAGCAGGGTGAGCTCCACTCGCGGAGCCCCAGGCTGCTGGCAGCCCCGCCGCATGCGTTTCATACCCGTGCTCACAGTCTGGGGCCAGAGAAGATCGGTGCTCTGGATGTTTGGAGGAACTGTTGGTGGGGAATAATAGCCGGCAATTGCCCCCGGTACTGAGCCCAGCGCGATTAGGTCCCTGTCCCGGTCCTGGTCCCCCTCATCCCCGCCCTGGGCTTTGGCGGGAAGCGCTTTCACCTCGGTTTTTGTTGTTTGTACCTGGATGCGGTTGCCTGGAGTTGGGGTTTAACTTTCCTGCGCCTGCGGCGTCCCGGAGATCCCCGGCAGGGGGCGCCAAGAGCGAGCTTTCAGAGAGGATGCCATAGAGCTTGTTGGTGTTTTTGTCCTGGGCGAGTGGGTCAGGGGTCTTAAGCAGCAGTAAAACACAGATTTTGCTGTGATTTCACCTCAAAAGGCAGAGTTGAGAGAGGTGTTCTCTTTACCCTGGAGAGCTTTTAGCCTAGTTAAGCGACGAGAAAAGTTGGACGGAAGCCGTCTATCTGGAAAGGTCTCTTCCTAAGACAAATTTCTATAAATTCCTCAGTGTACATACACATCTTTCTCCCTTGACAATTGGACTTAACAAGACAAGTGAAACTGCGCGAAGGTGTAAGATTAGTTATGTGCAATACAGAGAGGAGGTTCTGCTCCCGAGGAGCACATTGGGTAAAACACCGGGCGTTTAAATTGTTGCAGTTTATTTGTTTATATTTTTTAAAATAGCTGTGTGTCCAGGCTTATCAGGAGGAGCCCTGTTTTTGAAGAGCAGATGTGTTATTAATTACAGAATTAGTCTTTTATAAGGAGACACAGAAAGACAAAACTAGCCTTAGTAGGAAACGTTTTTAATACCCTGTTAGGCTCATTGAATTAATTGCTGTTAATGTTGCTTTTCATGTTTCGAGAGAGGGAGAAGCTCCTCCTTGGAGTAAAGAAGTTCACAGTTCCACTTCAGGCTTAAGCAGACACCTTCTGTTGTAGATCATTGAAACAACTCTCTCTGCTGTGTTTACTCCAAAAAGGCGTGTGCATTTCTTTCTGCCCACTCAACATTTCTTCTGCATGTTTGTTTTACATGAAAAAGCATTCTAAATGTAGTTGTTTGGAGCACAAACTTCCTTTGCTCTGAGTTGGTTTATGGTAAAAACTTTTGAGACAGTGGCTCACCCAAGATGCTGCCTGTAGTCACAGTGTGTGCCCATACAACTGTGAAGTTCATGAACTGGTATCCGCTTTTATGTGCCTGTAGTCAATACAAACTTTTCCCCACATGGGGAATGAATGATGCTTATCACTTTATGCCTTTTAAGATGCTGCTGCTAACGCATTTGGTTGTCTTAATGGCAAACAGCTGCAGAATCCTGCTGAGAGCAAAGACTTTGGTCTTCTGGGTGGGGAAGCCCTTTTCTTTGACCAGAGGAAGTATTGAAGGTGTTCAGAATCTGCTGAAGAGAAGCTGGCATTTATTCCTCCTTGTGTCTGTCTCAAGTGACCTCCTAGTTATGTCTGTAGAGAATGAAAGAGAGAAATGGAGAAGTACAGAGTAATGACAACAATACAAGGTGAATACAGGCATATTCCCACAAGTTTACCATGAGCCCTAGGTTTCCTGGACCACTGGAAGTCCTCGTAGCTACTGACTTCTCATAGGAAATTCTTCTCTATCTTCACTTTGGCCTCTTGCTGAGGGACAGCTGTTAAAACTAACAAGCATTTCTCTGTGTTATATGCTTCTTGCTCAAAATAGATGCCAGTTTCTTGGGGGCTATATAAACTGCTTTTCATGCCAGAGAGGGCTACCTAGCTCAACCTACCTAGCGTAGTTCCAACTAGCTGGGTAATGACTTTTGTCCAGTTAACTGGATGTCCTTTTTATCATAATGTCACTGAAACAGAGGCTTTCCAACGACAAAATACAGGAAAGTAGAGGAGGGATGGGCAGGGCTTTGCTAAGAGTCCAGCCAAGGACATCAGACATCCTGTTGAATAAATGAGTGAGTATGGCCTCCAGGTTTGCAAATAAGAACCTGACCATAAAGAAGAGGCTTGCGTTTCAATCATGCCATGTGCAGCACAGAGCAAATCCATTCGTTCAATTAAGTCCTAGTCAAGTAACCCATTTTTTTTTTTTAATGTAGAATTTTACAACTGTTCGAGAAAACCATTTCTTCCTATAAATCGCTATAATTCTTGATTCTAAAATTATACCAAATTAGTATTAGTATCTGAAATTGTTGCTATAGTTACCCAGACAAATTGCTTAGGTATAATTATAATACCAAGGTGACAAGTTTTTGTGTTTAATGTTCAATAATGTTTGAAACATAAATTGCAGTGTCTAACAAATGAATTACAACAAAGTATCTAACGAAGAAGCTTCTACCTTTTCTGCCCACCTGCACCTGCCTGCAGAATTATCTTTATATGCTGCAAAGTTAACTTTTCTGGAATCCCCAGATGAGTGTGTATCATTCTCAAATAGTTTACAGTGTCTGTGCTGTTGTCTGCAGTGTAGAGATTTTTCGTAGATGCTCCTCGAGTCCTTTCTAAATTAAGATGTAAAAATCTAGTTGAAAATTACTATTTTAAAAAAAAACCTCCACTACCCTGCAGACATGCTTGACCTAGATAGTGTGCTCTGCTGTTTGTAGTTCCCATTGACTAAAGTAAGAACATCTCGGAGACGGGTATAAGCAATGAACACCAGCTTGTTGGGACATAGCTTGAGGATGAAAGTGGTATACTTGTAAATACCCTTATTTTGGGGCATTTACAATTTTTATTACATTTGTGTGTGTGTGTGTGTGTGTGTGTGTGTGTGTGTGTGTGTGTGTTGTGCATGACACAGTGTAAAGGTCCATGGCAGCTATGTGTCTGTCTTCCCACGTGTATTTGAGAGCCAAATTTGAGTCACTAGGTTTAGTAGCAAGTACCATCCCATTTTAGGGTACTGATTATCCAAGTACACAAAATCTATTTTTCATAGTAAGAAGAGAGAGGGGGAAAAAAAACCCAATCTTGGGATACACTCAAAGTTTCTGCTCTCAGTAAGTCTGTCCAAAACGCTCTTGGGTTCAGAGTCTAAGCAAGATGGAGCACAGCAGTCAAAAAGCTTGATCCAAGAGAAGATACTCAGTCCTAAGTGATTGGTTTTAGTACACTGATATCGACATAGTTAATCTGTGCCTTCATGCTTCTGGAAGATTCTAGAACTAGGAAACTCAGCCTCATTTCACAGGGTAGTTTAAAGCCATGCAACTTCAAAAATGAAGTTTATTTCACCTGGGGCATGTCATTGAAAACAGGGTCAATGCAGCAGGGGACTTAAACAGTCATTGGAACATTTTGCCCAAAATATGGCTGTCATCTTCTTCTCTTTCCTTCTTCTTTGGTCTAAAATGTATGGTTGTTTGACAAGAGCAAAGATGAGCATGCTTTATTCCCGGCCTGAGTTCTCAAATGTTTTCAAACATGCTCAGTATTGATTGTGGAAAAGTAACTCACTCAATCACAGCTTTTTCTTTGGATGTTTTGGGATTGGCTTTTTGATTAACAATGAATAGAAAACTATTTCAAAAGAAAATACCTTTGTTAACGGATGAGTTTCTTTTATATCTGGCCGTAAGCCCACCTGGTTTTATCTCCCCGTCTTTCATTTCTTTTCTTTTTGTCTCTGCATTTCTGTGGAATTGGCTGACCTGGAGTTCAAGCCAAGTGACGAGGAAGCATACAGCGGAACAATTTTACTTTGCATTGCATTTTTATGTACATTTCAGAGTAAATCCCATTACTGCACTGGGTAATTCAATTACAGATATATATGATAAATAACCAGCCAAGTGATACTATCAGCAGCTGGCACTATTGGAGAAATAATACCGTATTTGCTGAGATGTAAGATTTAAAAAAAAAAAAAAGTTGTTACGCAGGTGACAGCCAGAGTTGTACAAGGACAACTTGGTCACAGGCAGTGGAGTCCCAAACTCATTTAGTTCACTTTCACTCAGAGTCTGGCAATGATGCATAATACACCCGTGAAAAGAAAACAGTTAAAGACAATGAGGAGAATTCTGCGAAGCACTTTGTTCTGCTTCGCCTGCATTCCCCAAGTCCATACAGGGGAAATCCCACTGAGGACAGACCCAACACTGGAGCTGCTTTATATTTGAGAGAGGTCCCCAAAGCTGTTCCCATCATGATGGATGCCTAGGGAAGTTTGTGATGTACCATCCTGAAGCCAAATGGATTTTAGAAACACAACTGATTTCCTATTTCTATTTTAGAGAGCTAATATTTAAAATGTCTGTAATGTAAGGAGTTATAATGAGTAGCACACAGCAAAAGTAAATAAGTAAATTAAAAGAGAGAGAGAGAGAGGAGTGAGGGAGGGAGAGAGAGAAAGAGAGAGAGAGAGAGAGAGAGAGAGAGAGAGAGAGAGAGAGAGAGAGAGAGAGATGCTATGGATGTTAAGCTGTTAAACATCTTTGGTCTATCCAAGGCTACATTATTCATTCTGGTTGGCCCATATGTGTCAGCTAACCAGTTTTCTTAAGCTGTCTTGTCATTCACTTAAATCCACTTTCTAGCCATGTGCTTGACTTTAGGGGAATTCCCAGAGGTCATGGTTTAGGGAAGCAATTTGTCCAATTATGAAATGGAGTGGGAGAAGCTTCGGAGTTAATTTGGGGTCCACTGGCAACACTGTACACCTGAAAGACTGGCTCACTGAATCAACGGAGAATGGTGGTGAGGGAATGCCTGGCTAGAGAATCTGGCAGCTGGCAATGAGTGTCACAGGTGGGAGCAGGTATGCCACTGTCCCCATGTGGCTCATAGATGCAGGTTGCAGCTTTATAAGGGGTTAGCAGAGTGGTTGAATGTTGTGGGTATTTAAAAAGTGGGGCTGTGCAGGCCAACCATCTAAGCTGCAGCAGCTCTGCCTAGCCCAGCCACCATGTTCTCGGCGAGGCCAGTGCGTGCTGCAGCTAGAAATGGCCAACTAGAAACACCACCCTGCCACCCACTGAGACGTCAGCATGGGAGATGGCTCATCTCCCACCAGTCTCTGCAGGTTGGGCATTGCCCAGGCCATACAGCCATCCAGTGGGCTCAGTAGAAAGATAAGACTCTAATGCTTAAAGATTAATCAAAGGCTTATATATTTGATAATATTGATCAGTAACAAGATACCCATACAATCAGGAAGTGTAACCCAATACCCAACCTAGATATACCAACTACCTTTGACTGCTACAGACACTGAACATCCGCCTCCATTCCTCTCTCTCTCTCTCTTCATTCTCCTCTCCTGTCTCCTAGCTCCTCCTCTTCCTTTTCCTCCTCTCCTCCTTACTCCTCCTCTTCCTCTCCTAACTCCTCCCACCTTAGCTCCTCCTACAGTTGAATATCCAGACAGACTTGGAAATGGCCAAGGAGCCATGCTGGGTGAGAACCCTCACATCCACATTGGTTGTAGACAGCCTTTGGAAAGCTTATCTTCCGAGGAGAAGATGCTAAGTGGAGAGGGAGATGGGAAGCCGATTGAGGCTCCCCAGCAGGAGTGGCATGGTGGTTGGTGACAGTGCTAAACACCATGTTAGATGAGCTTCTGTTCTGGAGAAACTGCATGAGGACACAGGAACGAGGGTCCCAGGATTCAGAGACACCAATAGAACCATGTGAGCTTGCCTGGTTGTTTGCCCACTTCATGCCCACCCACTGTCACACTCTGCCCCCTTTCATGCAGACTGGATCCATAGGCCTGGGCTCTATAGGAGAAATAGCGAAGGTGGACCTGCTTCAAGACTACATGGCTCTATGACCTGTTAACTCTTACCCCTGCTCCTCCATCCTTGGGGCCTGCTGCCTGTTTCTAGAAGCCTGGTTGTGGCACTCCTGCTTGGAATCCTTTTGGTGTGTCTTCCTGTGAGACGTTGTGCCTTTGCATTTAGCCTTGAGATCCTTAACCATACACGCCCTCTTGAGAAGGACTCTCCAAATACACCTTCTAAAACATCTCCTTCCCTTTTCCTTCCCTTGGCCTTCTTATTTTACTTCTCCATTTGCCGTGTGTCACATGGCCCATGTGTTGTATATGGCTCTTCATGGATTAGCACCAATGGAGAGTGAGAACCTAAGTGACAGATGAGATTTCTTTGTTTACATCTGCGTCCAGCAGAGTGCCTAGAATGGTATTTGGCATACATGGGGCCCTCAGGCTGCAATTGGTCAGTGAACGAATGAGTAAATATATTTATGCACTAACACACTATTGGCTACAGAAGAGCATTGGCCACATATGACCTTGGCTTACTTAGACAACACTATTTATTTTTTCAGGTAACATGGTGAGCACTGTTTATAGTCTTCATAGGAGTAAAAAAATATTCACATAAGCTTAAATTAATTCATGATCACAGTCTTGGAATACACTGTTGTTTGAAAGCCAGGAACCAGGACTGTGTACTCCATATATTCTAATATATGCTAATTTAGATTAAGTAGGTACTTGGTAAATGAATCGATGACCTTGCTTGACTTGGAATTAGTGCAAAACACTTTGCATGTATTAAGACATAAAAAAAAAAGTGAAACGCCAGGATGTTATTTGCTTATTTAAAAACACTTCCCACCCACACAAAGTTCCAGGGAACAAATTGTATCCTCATTACATATTTTCACACATTATGACTTCAGAATGTTTTAGAAATATACCAGGCTTTTTCATTTTGTTTCTGAGATCAGCCCCGTATGTCTTGCCATTTAGTTGGATGTATGCATTTAATAAGCTGAAGCAGGCAAGTGGTGAAACAAGTTGTTTATTTCTGTGCAGTAGGTTCTGCTCAACAATGACCCGGCTGAGCTCTTGATGTATGCTGAAATAGATGTGAGACTCAAAACATGGAGGTGAGTGAAAGAAGCCGGCCACAGAAGACCACACATTGTTTGATTCCGTTTATAGAAACTTCTAGAAGAGGCAAAACTATAAAGATGGAAAATGGATAAGTGATTGCCTAGGGCTAACAGTGAGAACTGGAATGGAGACGAATGAGCAGGCATGTCTCTTTTCGAGAATGGCATTGTCTAAACCTAGGTTGCGGAGGTGGTCACCCACATGGGCATTTACTCAAATTGTACACTTACAGTGAGTCAGTTTCATAGCATGTAACATACCTCAGTGATACAGTTATAAATGGAAATCTGGGACATAATTTCTAAAGTTAGAGTGAATTAAAGTGCAGGCAGCCTAAACATAGTTCCTTCTGCATTTACTAGGGGTTTTATTTTGTATTCCTATACATTTTTATAGTTAGTATCAAGGCTACTGGGCTCCGAGATGTACCAAGTTTCTCTGATGTAAAGAACTTCCTTTTGGGAGTCTGTGGCATTGTAGTCTCTGTTAGGAATATAGGTAAACTCAGGAATATAGATAAACACATGAGGCCACATAACCATGTCAGTCTATCAGCTAAACTCATCACTGAACCTAGATATTTTGGGAAGGACTGGGTGATTCCACTGGCTCCAGCTGGTCCAGCTGTTTTGTGGGTGTGGCTTAGAGGAACACAGTAGACAATACAGAATCACATGTTTCATCGGAGTGTCAACCAAGGTCTGTAACTGACAAGGCAAAGTTTCTTCACTAAGTGAAGACACTCTTCTCTGAAAGGTCAAGGTCATCATGCCTGTGCTTCTACACTTCTGAATTTTAATTAGGAATATGGCTGCTCTGGCAAGACATCACATCCAAATACCATTCTATTCTGGTATATTCTGGTTAGAATACAGACACCTTTAATCCATCTGGCTAGAATACAGATGCATACTTAGTACATACCTTTAATCCCAAACAGTGTAGGTAAGGTTAGTTTGTAGAAGGAAGCAGACATATTTGAAAGTGACATCTAATTGATTGGCAGACAAAGTGATGAATCAGAGAAAGATTTGACAGAATGAGTCAGGGATAGGATACACTTAACTCTCACAAGAACACAGGGAAGAAGATGATCAAAGTGAGAAGTGGGAGAGAGGTGGAGAAGAGACAGTTTTATTGGGACGGTTTTACAGAGACAGGCTGCAGTTGGAGACAGAATGAGCCAGAGAATAAGGAGCCAGAAGATTAGAACAGATTGCCAGAGTTAGTTTGAGGCCAAGAAGAGCAACTCAGTGAGACGCTAAGAGAAGCCAGATTGAATCAGTCAGCTTGGAGAGGAGTTTGAGCTAGAACAATTGAGTTGAACCAGCCAACCAGAGTTCAGATAGAACTAGAAAGGGTGAGCTTATTCAGCAGTAAGCCTCTAAGACAACAACAGCATCTGGCAAATAAAAGCTACTGTTATACTGACGCTTGTTGGCATTTGCTTCAACTGCTTTGTGAGGCAGATAATTTTTCTCGTCCTGCGATAGGGTCTTGTTATGTGGCCCAGTAGCAGGTATCTTCCAACAGCCACAGCTAAGACAGAGCACAAGGTCTTATGTTGTTTTACACTTTCATCTTCTCCATCTATCCTTTCCTCCTCCCTCATTAACTTTTCTTTTCATACAGTCCTGGCTGTGTTGCCCAGGCTATCTCAAACTCCCAGCTGAAGCAGGTCTCTCACTTCAACATCCCCAGTGAAGGGCTCAACCTGGTTAGAGGGCAAGTTTTAAAAATGCTTCCATCCTACTCATATTTTACTTTTTAAGAGTCATAGAGCCATTTCTAGCTCTTTCTACCCTGCTTCTCCCTGCTTTGGCACTTTTAATTTTTTGGTTAAAGTGTAATGCTGGAAATAGGGTCTGGGTTGAAATACATGTGTACTGCTTGCAGTTTGCTTCCTCTCCTATTGTCTCTTGGGAAAATGAGTGAGTTTTGCCTCTCCCTTTGTTTATTGAGACTTCCATCTGTCTACTGCCTTAAAATCCCCCATGCCTCCTGCCACAGGCTTGCTCAGCTCTCCCGAAGGCACTTTGCTTTTCCCACACCAGTTGGCTTCCACATGGTGACTTTCTGTGAAACTGTTTACTTTGGCATAGGCATTCTTTGCCAAGAACACCCTGTGTGGTTTTCGGGATCTGGCAACGGCTGGCTGACCGTCTAGCTTGTACACACCTCTTCATTAGTAAGGAAGCATTTTTATTTACTCAGTGATGGTGCAGGGGAGAGCACTGCATTTCTTCACACCCCCCCCCCCCATCTGTTAGTCCCTGCAATTGTCAGGAAGTTAAGATGGGCAATCTGAGATCCAAACATTTTTATCTAGCTCTTGGAGTTTATTCCTCACTGACTTATCCTGAATTGTCTCTCTCAAATAAGCTTATGCAACCTGAGGCAAATTAAGAGCAATCTTGATAACAGGCCACACTTTCTATGGTCAGTCATGACCTATTGCCCATGATGAGTGGTAAGGAGTTATTTGTGACACTTATTTCTTTATTTGTGCCTGGTTTGATGGTTTCAAGGATCAGTAGAATGCTATTTATGTAGCCACTGTTTTTTTTTTGTTGGGATTGTTTTCTTTTATTTGTGATAAGACAATGCTCTCTATATCTTCAAGGGAACTGGTCATACATTTTGTTAAATGGATTGACTTAGGAATGACATGGTCAGAGAAGTCTCCATGTTGTCAAGACAGACTTCTAGGTACAGAGTCACCAAACTATGAGGTTTTCTCTTGTTTCAATATCTCTAGAGTAGCCATTGACTACTTGCTTTGGTTCAGATAGCTTGAGTTGATCACAATTACGTATTATGTGCAGTGCGATATGGAGACATTGTTCTGACCAGGGATTCTTATCTTTGAAAGGCATTTACTTTTTTCCAGCCATTTACTTTCCTAGAAAGCATCTAAGATCTCACATCAAATATTGATTTTTGGATACTAGCACATGTGTAGGATCCTAACTTTATTATTGGAGGCTGAAACATTTGAAAAGGCTCTGGATATTATGAATTCATCTTCTTGTATCAGTAGATACCTTCTTCCTACTTTTTTCTGAAGTTTATAGTTGGGTAATCTCGAGCTGGGGATGTGGCTCAGTTGGTAGACTGTTTCACCAATGAATATCATGCACCAGGATTCCATCGCGGGTACTGGCTCTGCATAAACTTAGGGTGTGCCTCTAATTCCAGCATTTCAGATGTAGAAGCAGAAAGATTAGACAGTTCTTGACTGGATAGCAAGTTGGAGGGCAGCCTGGATACAAGAGATCCTGTCACATGAGATCTTTTTCATAGGTCAAAAAAGGAAAACTCTTAACTCAGAGCTATGAGATAAAGGCAGGTATTTAGCCATTTAAGTTTAATGTTTCCAAGCCGCCAACAGTGGTACTCAACCTTCCGAGTGCTGTGACCCTTAATACAGTTCTCATGTGGTGGTGACCCCAACCATGAAATTATTTTGTTGCTCCTTCTTAACTATAAATTTGCAACTGTCATGAATCATAAGCTAAATATTCGATATGCAGGATATCTGATATTGACCCCTGAAAGGATCATTTGACCCCAAAAGAGTTACAGGTTGAGAAACTCTGTCCTACATAAAGTATAAAAATGATGTTTTCCAGTGAATGAGCTTTGTGCTTCAGAGTTAATCTTTATATTCTTTAACAACATACCTTCCCCATTAGTATGATAAGGCGGCATTCTCTGTTCACCCTTCAGTCTTTTGTGCATATATGGACATGTGGGGGAGTCTATGTGTTCTCTATGTATTAGTCTGTGTACATACATATATTTCTGTATGTGTGGGCATGTGGAGTCTGTCTTTTCTCCATACATTTCTATGTACATATATGTTCTGTGTATATGTGTTTGTTTTGTGCACACCAGTACATGTGTGTGCATGTGGAGGTCAGAAGTCACACTCATTCACATATTGTTCCTCATGACAGAGCTTGTTATTAGAGACTCATCTCTACCTTCCCAGAGCTGGCATTACAATTTCAAACCACACGCCAATACCTGCAGCTTTGTTTTTTGTATGAACGCTGGGCATTGAGCTCAGGTCTGCAGGCTTTTGAAGCAAGCACTTGAAGTAAGCAAGGCTGACTGAGCATCTTCCCAGCGCTCAATCGGTCTTTACGTCACCATGCTCCATCTTCACTGGAAAAGCCGATGTCAGCCATCTTCTCTTACTATTCCTAAGGAGGTTTGTGGGATCAGCTGACTCATGTTTGTCAGAATCAGTGGATCTGGGAGCTGCTACAGCTAATGTGACAACAGGCAAGCATTTTGTGTTCTCCCCAGTCTTGATCCTGGGCTGCTCTCTGTCAACTCATCCAGAGTCCATTACTGGCACAACAGAATTGCAGTGGCCGTTTCTGTTCCACGTGCTGAGCTGCCTAGCTGGGGAGGACATACGTGTTCCCGGGGTCACATTCCCTTTGCCTGCTTTGCTGCTGGAAACCCCACTCTTCCGCCCGTTTCCTCATGAAAGAGGTCTGTGTGGCAGGGTTGTGCGCACCCTCCTCCAATCAATCATCCTTCCTTCGCTTCTGGTCACACCATGTGAACCGGTAGTTGATGTCAAATATTCTCTTCTCCACCTACCGGCCCCAAATTTTGTCCAGTGCAAAGCTAAAACCATGGACTCCGTACTGCTTTTTACATCCAGAGAATGTTTCCGTGAACGCGAGCTGTGCAGTGGTCCTGGGGGTGGCCTGGGAGGAGGAGGAGTCTGAACAGAGTTGTACAAGTCCAGACGGCATATTTTGGTTGTTGCAGTTTCCAAGTCTGCTCTGAAGTCAGGCCCAGAGCCAAATTTACTTTCTGTCTGCCAGCAGTGATGGAATTCCTCAGTCCCATCACCAGCTTGTGAGGAGAAATCATTCAGGAAAGAGCGAGCTGGCAAGGAAGAGTCTCGAGATTCATTACTTGAAAGCTTCGCCTGCCTGCAAATGGTATTTAACTTGAGCAGTTTCTCCAGGCCCACCTGCTGAGTTTCCATCTCCTGGAGGTTTATTTTGGTACTTGGGAAAGCCAGTGAAGGACTCACAGTGGGGAACTTACGAGACACATCTGAGAGGCAAGAATAGCAGAACGGCTTTTAGGATTCCACACTCACTAAAACTTCACGGAGTCAGAGGGTGTTAGTCCGTTTTCCATTACCATAATGTAGTATACAAGGCTGGGTAACTTGGTAATAAAAGAGGTTATGGTTCTAGAGGTATAAGGATGTGGCACCAGGGTGGCTTGACAGTGATGAGAACCTTATGGTGGGTGGTATAATGGTGGGAGAAATTAGGCCGGAAGTCAGAGCCATGGGAGGAGCCAACAGCAACTCCATCTATTCTATACGTCCCACTATACTCCGTCTCTTAAAGAGCCTACTGCCTTCACGTCACCTCATGGAGGACCAGGCTACTTCATCCCATCATTGCTTGGCGTTTAGTTACTGCAACTGTAAACAGGACAAATTAAGACATCATGATTCTGTACCCAATAATAACACACCTAGAAAACATTTCTTAAAGAAATAGATGCATATTTTTCACTGCTTCTTAATGTATACGAAAAGAGATTAATGGTTTGAATTCAGACCAAGGGTAGAGAGAAAATTGACTTACCTGGTTTGTGGAGAATATATCCTGAAATTTGGATGGGAGGAAGCATTTCCGAGTGTTGCTATAATATGGAAAAGAGAAGATGTTCTCGTATAGATTATAATAGAAAACATATACTTCAGGTACTCACAGTGGGGTCACTTGATTGGTGAGTTCTGGTTGGTGAAGAGGAGCAGGAGAGACTGGAACACAGAACATCTGACAGGTGGACTTCATGTGATCTGTGCGAATGACTGCCTTGAGAATATTCTAGAAACACACACACACACACACACACACACACACACACACACCACAGTTTTTTCTTGTAGTATTTAAATACCTTTTTCTACTAGGAAAAGAATCATGCTCTCCCCATGGTCATATTATACAGAAGTCTAGCGAGGTGTGTTCTTGCTTCATAGTTCTCTCTGCTTCACCCAGCACCGTTGGCTACCTTTCCTTTCCCACCTTTATTGAGCTTGCTTACTTGGTAGCATGATTAGGTCAGTGTGGGAAAACCTTGAGAAGCAAAAGGCCTCCTTTGTTAGTCAGCTCCTTCATGCAGACAGTGGTGGCCCCATCTCCTCTCTCTTCCTAGAAAGTTAAATAAATCTCTGCCATCTACACTGGCTTTTTCTGTTCTTGCTTCCGGAGCAGATTTGGGTGTATTTAAAATAAATAATTGCAGCTTGGATCTTTCTAGCCATTCCTGATCCTATTATCTGCAGAAGAGCCAGGATACATCACCACCCAATTTGGCACCTAGTTCTGGAATATTGGCAGCCTCTTTCTCAGAGTGGCTCCATTGTGTCCCATAAAATAAGGTTGCAATTTCACCCTCGATCCACAATCAAGAGCACCTTTAATTAGTGGTGGCAATACACACACTTTAACAGTATTAAGATTGGCTTTAAGTATCTTTCAATGATCTTTGGGCATTTTGTGTTTTAATTAAAGTATACATTCCCTGAAGAGTTAGCCTTTGGGGCCAATCTTTGGGCCTTGAGGTTGCAAAAGACAGCTCTAAGTGGAAGAATTAGGGTTGAAATTGAAGGCATGGCAGACTGTCATTAAGAGACCTGGACAGAGGGGTAATTGCACATTGTTCATGGTAGGGACTTCTGAGAGGCCCTGAGGGCCAAGTGTCCATGGGTTCTTCCTTAATTGCACATTTGAATGAGCAAGAAGTTGGCTACTGGGTTTAATTAAGCCTGAGGGGCTAGCCTTATAAAAACAAGCCCGATGCACATTAGGAAAGGCTGCTTTCTCATAGTCTGTAGGATTATATACATTGATCTTTGTTTCTCTTCTTTAATCAGCCACTAGGATTGACTTCAGTCAGCTGGCTGTTTGGCCTGATGATTGTGGCATGACCCAAACACATTACAGTTGATGTTAAGTATTTTTAAATCCTGGGGTAAAAGGAGCATTCGCATCACATTAATTGATCTTTTCTTTGCAGACGCATGCAAAACTAAAAACATAGACTATTTATATAAAAGAGGTTGGAATAGAGTTAGGAACTTGTTGACAGCTGATGGAATATGCAATGTTTGAAATACATGTTTGTCCTTCTGAGCAATTGGAAGTTTGTTAGCCTTTCTCTCCTCATTAACTTCATCAGTTAATTAAAGCTATTTAACCAAAGTAGTTAGAGACTCAAGGAGTATGGGAATTTGTATTATTTTATAGTGAATATTTGAGGTGGTATTTTATACCTCACTCTAAACTCTATTAAAATTACAGACGTTAAATCCTATGTTAATAATTATAACTCCTAAAGGAGACATCTATTAAAAAATAACCTGTGGAAGATCCTCAGACCTCCTAAGGAATTCATTCCGGATGTGTCACCCAATTTGTAACTAGGACATCTGTTGATCTCACAGTAGGTTGAAGTGTTTTGAGGGTAGCTGGGTTATTTTCATCAGGTTCAAATGTGTTCTGAGCTGGATGGTTTCCAATGATCCAAAATTAGTAATGGCAGCTTAGACATCACAGTGTCGAACATGCAGACAGTTCAGCACATTCAACATCACTGGATTGTCACCTGAAATCCAACACATCATGGGTGGCTTTGTTCAGACTAACATATGGCTCTCTGGAGAAAACCAAAGGTTAATCTGCAGTTTTGAAATCTGTGTGCTGTGTAAGACTGGAGCCCGTACCAGCCGCTAGAAGACCTTAGATACATAGCAGGGACATTCTGTGACACTGTGAAGGAGCATGGAGAACAGTGAAATCTGCTTTTCTTCTTCTATTCCGAGTACATGAAAGAGAGGTCAAAGGAGAAGGGTGGTGGACCTCCGGGAAGAAAGCATCTAGTTGTCATAGAACCTTTCATCTGTAGGAGAGGGAAGGGAATATACTGTTACCCTATGAAAAAACATCTGTGACTCATGTGTGGCTCCCATCATCCCAGCACACATGATCCTCTTCAGGGCATCATGTAAACATCTCCCATGTCTAGGGACAGACACCACCATCACACAGACACACAGTGCAGTCTCCTCCGCCTTACTTATTGATTCTATTTTCCCTAGATATTTTGTTTGTTTGTTTGTAAAGTAATCCAATGTTTACAAAAGAAAATCTGGGCTGATTTTAATAGCATTAGTCTGACGATTTCTATCACCTTACTGGAAATTGGCATGTCGGAAGGTTAGAAGGGAAATGTCTGTGTCTGATTTGTGGAACACCCACTGCGTCTTAGTTGATACTAACATTCCACAGAGCCCTGAATCTGGGGGGACACTCTTGAAGATTTCCAGTTCTGTCTGTCCAGGCAGGCTTTTCTAAACGTTCAGTGAGAGATGGTATTCTTTATGGTTTTAAAGAGGGGTTCACATTGGGGTCTTTAGTACTCATTGTATCAGTGATTTACCTTTACTGTGGCCTAGCCCCACGGAAGACACTGGGAGAAGAGGGGCCATGGTGATTGCCAGGGAGTATGTCCTAGTTATTGGTCTAGGCTGGCACTGTACCCTACCCGGTGTGCAGGAGCTGGGCATGGTTTTATCCTCTCCACACCTGTTTTCTAGTGGGGATATCCTTTGTCTTGGAACAGATGTCATTTCTCTGCAGTGTTTCCAGAGAACATCAACCGATGTCCCAGGTTCGTTCTGGGAGTTGCCAGGAGTCTAAGGCGGGGTCACAGTGGTAAGAGGAGGGAGAAGAATTATTTAGGGGAACAAAGATAGCATAGATGTGGTCCTTTAGTGTCTCCTTGCCTTGGTGGGGCTTCCTCACTGGGGTCAAGGGGCCTGCAGGGATCTGAGGGAAGAGGCAGAGGCATGAGATTGCTGTCTTCCTAGTGTTTCAGGAAGCCCCTGAAGTAGCATTCCTGAGTGTCCTCCCCATCTGTGTATATGCTGGAGATTGAGTTGAGGACCTTGCATGGCTAGTCAGGTACTTCTGAGCTACACCCCCAGTCTTATTTCTCCTTTAACATATGGTCTCTCCTTCACAGATAAGCCAACATGACAAAGGTTAGTGGCTTTGCCTGCATAAGAGATATCTCTGTGTATAGCCAAAGCTTGAGTCTCTGGCATTCTGTTGTCTGTCTGTCTCTGTCCATCAGAGAGCACATATCATCTAACCATGCAGTTTTCTGCACATAGATGTGTTTTTAAGTAAAAAAAAATGGCTTAAGGGTTACTAAGTAAATCTTGAGCTGCTCGTAGTCTTCTTTTGTGGGTATTACAGGGAAGTTTGGAGCTTGTCACCTCTCTGTGACATTGGCCTATATGTCTCACAGAACCCCAAGTGCACAGCAGGTTTCTTAGTATCTCTCAAGGACCAAGTCCATGAATTCACTCTTGTGGCAGGATGTTCTTCCTATGTGAAGATGTCCAGCCGCCATGATAAGGAAGAGGAAGATGGACTTTACAGAAGTGTAAGAGCTTTAGTATGCTCAGTACAGCACACTGTGGCCCCTGCCCCCAACCTTCTCTGCAGCTCTCTAGCATGAAGTTTGGGTAAACTCGAATACCCCTCTTTAAAGTCCAGTGTGTTGGTCAAGATCCCTAATTAGTCTACAGGCTCCAGAGAAGAACCATTTCTGTTTTCCTCAGGTTCTCCTAGTGTGTGCATGCCAAGGGAATGTTGGACTGAGCCTAGTAGTCACCGTGTCATCAACATGAGGATGGCATACAGCAGTTATTTCCCACGTTGTGAGCTCATCACCCAGGTGTTTACAGCAGCAGGGGCAAGGCGGATAATATCCATCCTTTCCTCCTTTTGTCTTACAGAAACCTGGAAGAGGGTAAATCTTGGCCAGTACTTTAAAAATAAGGAACAGAATATTGCAGAGGAGTTCTTAACTCTTCTTTATGCAGGAATATTGTTATTGCTTAAAACCATTATTGCCAATTATGCATGTGTTTTAGTGTTGGGTATTTAATTTGTATGTATGCACTTATGTTCCAACTATCCATCAAATCATGTACTTTCTAGAAAGACTATGTGTAAGTATACATGTCATCTATTAAATTATGCACGCTCATTTAAATGGGAGTGTCTCGATTCTGCCATTAGCGCCAGCTCTGTGTGAGTGACTTTCCCTTACCTCTGAAGGACACCCTTGGCCTTATTTTGATCTGTTCCTTGTAGTATAAGCTAAACGTAGACAAGGGTTAGGGTTTTTGCATGTGACGTGCACTTCTAGCTCTGAGAAAGCTATGAAGGCAAAGCTCCAGTGCAAGGAAGATACTGCACTGGCAAATATCCATGAGATGCCTTCCTCTGTGGCTTCCCAGTGAATTCCTGGCATTTCCCTCTTTAGAAGTATGGCTGGCCAGTGAGCCTCCTAAGATAATACCTACTGAGTATCCAAGTGTGACGCCCTCTGGATTTAATGGTCCTTGGGTTTCAGGCATCCATTCAGAAGGCTGTGCTAGTCAGAATTGTCTGTTGGAGCTGGGCAGTTCACAGAGGAAAGAAGTTTACTCTGTCTCATGGTTCTGAAATCCATGTGCATAGTGCTCTATAGTACATACATCTACTCTGTACCTACCGAGGCCTCGCCACTATGAAGTCACAGTTTCATGAAGAGGGAGCGAGGGAGAGGATGTTTGGTGGCAGCCTTGTCTGTGGAAGAAGTACATAAATTTTCTTTAAAACAGCCTGATCACTTCTCCAAGCCCCGCCACCTCTCAGTACCATCACACTGGCAGTGAAACTTCAGCCCACATTTCGATGGGAACAAAGCACAGCCAAGCCAAATGATATCTAGAAGTTCCAAAGACACTGGCAAGTACCAAAGGAGTGTCTGAGCATTTAAAGGCAGACAGAGGACTTAGCAACCACTCTGCTTATCAAAAGACTCCTCTTTCACAATCCATTCTGCTCCAGAAAGCTTGTTTCTGAAAAGCTTTAAACAGAATAAATGAATAATACTAATCTAAGCTGTGGTCACTTTCAAATATTCTCATGGGATTTACAAGGATTTGAGTGCTAGGAGAGGCAGTATGGAAATCATGGGATTTGTTTATAGTGTTACCAGAAAGTTTGGCCCAATTCATTCTCCTTCCTTCCTTCCTTCCTTCCTTCCTTCTTCTTCCTTCTCTTTCTTTCTTTCTTCTTCTTTCTTCTTCTTTCTTTCTTCTTTCTTTCTTATCTTTCTTTTTTTTCTTTCTTTTGTAACCATTTTAATTATATACAAGTATTAAGGTCAGTTCTAGTTTGAGGATCTAGCAGTATAATAGATGCAAATACTCAAGAAGAAGCTAGACAATAAACACAAATAGTCAAAGAACAAGCAAGGCACTAAACAAAATTCCATGAACACTCCTGTGATCACTGTTTCTAAGGGCTTATCAGGATGACCAAAATATCTGAGTCTACTTCCCCAAAGTCATTTTCATGCCTGAAGCCTACTTCCATGTTATAGCCTAAAATTTAGATTCCTGTCTGAAATGACTTCTTTTCATTTCTTTGTACCAGGGTCAGTGTCTGGGATAGTCTTGATATCAGAATTATATGTGTTAAATTTTCAAAATTGAGATGCATTAAGTGATTTTGGTTTCATGGCTCGGTATGAACATGAAGCTATGAACATGAGGTCCTGTGGAGGGCAGGAACTGTGTAACTCCTGTGGGCCACAGGACACGGGCAGGTCATGTACATAGTTCTCCAGTAGGGTAGTCTGCCTACCAGAGTGGTAAAGTGGAACCCCTGACCTCTCGGGAAGGTTCTGACAAGTGCAGTAGCCAGGAAAGGAGGCTGTGGACTCTCTTGCTTCAGTCATGCAAAGAGAATATGGTGTGGAGCAGAGCTGACTGGCTCAGAGGGAAACCTTTGTCCCCTTCGGCTGGCTGCCTCCCTGTAGCACACTGTCACTGTAGTCAGAGGTTCCAGAGGCTGTGGTATAGCTGTCAGTTGGTTGTGCTTTCAGAATTGGAAGAGAGAGGATGATAATAACCAGAGTTATCTAGGCAGTGCAACAACGGGCTCAGCACTTGATGGCTTTTTCCCTAAGTACCAAGTTCTGCAAATAGAACCGCCACACCGAAACCCTACCTAAGCTTAACATCTTGCCATCTTGGTCTTGCCATAGCTCAGCATCTTTACTGTCCCGAAACCCTGTGTTGGCTTCAAGAGCTTAAGGGAGGTGTTTCTTTTCTTTGGCAGGAGCTTCTTATTTTTTTCACTCCTTTTGAAGGAAAACAAATCAAATCGATAATTGCTTGTAAGTACAGTTATGTAGCTCAAGCTACTATCATATATTATCATGCTGCATAGCCTCTTGGGGGCCTGGACTCTACTGGAGTTTCTTGGGTCTCATCCAGTTGCAGTCACATATTGGCTAGCCCTGGAGTCAACACAGCTGGCCTCTCACAGCTGGGTGTAAGAAGAGGCCTCATTTACATACTCTGACGCTGAAGGACTCTAGCCTATGGCCTCTCTCCTCTATGCAAAGATGTAGGCTTCAAGAGACAGGAAATGGCAGTTTCCAGCCTGTGCCCAGAAATTTGTCACAGGCCTAGTCCTCTGAAGACTTTTGGTTGCACAGCTCCAGGGCTTTCCAGCTGTGCAAGGCTGGAGAACCTCAATTTTTCCCTGACGGGGAAGAGGCAAAGCTCACCACAGAGGAACGTGTGGGAGTGGAGAGTGTGCGTAGGCTGTCTGTGGGAAAGACCGTCTGCCAGTCCATTCCTCCTGTGCAATGTCTGGGAACTGAAAAAGATCACATGTAATCCTATGCTTAAGTCGGTCACGCTTGCCTTCATGTCTGTGCATACAGGGCTTGGGAGCCAACACAGGGTAACTTAAGCAAACGTAAGTCATGAATGGCAAATTTAGACCTTATAGAATGGGGGATCTTTTTTACTCTGGTGGCTTTTGTTTCATGAATATTAGCTGCACGGTTTCTGACAATATCATGCCTTCTAGGTAGCTTCCATATACTGACAGGACAAGGTAATATAGTGATCACGAGGGAGGATTTTGGATGCAGGCTGTATTGGAAGCACACTTCTGATGTACCCTAAAGGAGAACTATTGGACATCTGTTAGGCTACTGGCTCATGGTTTGTGCCGGTTCTGTGAACCCTTGAAACTGTTCACGTATGTTTGTTAGCGTGTTAGTGTACTCCACTGTGGGGCAGTCTTTAATGCCAGTGGGTCTGACTCTTGGCATGAGCCAGTGAACAGAAACTGTTACAGCTGCACTGTGGTTTGATTTCTTTCTCTTCTCATGTGCAGCTGGGTTGCCTTCCTGGCTAGGTCCACTGCACACAGGAGAACCTTCACAGAGAAAGTGAAGGGATGGAGAAGAAAGCAGCAACGTTTGCTAAAAATATAAGCGGGCTTTGAGTTGCTGCTCCACTTTGCATTAGAGCAGACAGCTCAATGTTATCAAAAGGCAGACTTGGTTTCTTATCTACCGCTACCCTACCAGATCCTCTGCAGACTCCAGGCTCTGGAGCACATCAAAGGTTTGCTTCTTGTGGACTTTCTCCCCTGGAAGCTGTAGAGAGCGACGAGAGGAAAGGGCTCATAGGCTTGAAGGTGTGATATCGCAGCCATGGTATCTGGATCCTTCTCCCAGAGCTCAACTCATTTCAGGTTCTGGTCAATTCTCTTCTGCTCCATCTGCCTGAGTAGCCGCTACCCTCAGGTTACTTATGCAACTCTGAGTTGTTTTCCTGTGTCCAGCAGCTCTTGAATTGCATTTATCTTACAGTTACTCACATGGATTGTGGTGTGCCATCTGTCCTGTGGGGTGACTAATGTCAACATCTGTCTTGGAAGCATAGGAAGGAACAGAGAAGCTAAGAACTCAACTCGTCACCCTAGTAGTGTGAGCCAGGTTGGTGGTATCTGTCCTTCAGCCACGTTCAACCTGTTAATATAAGTAGCTGACACATGGTTTAAGTAGGATCTAATCCTGGCCTCTGACTGCTCGCCTGGCATCTTCTCTGACTATCAGCAAGCTGGGATCAGAACGCACATCCTGAAAGTGGTGCTGGCCCAGTACTTCTTTTGGGACCATCAGTAGCTCTCAAAAAAATATTGCTGCAGGACACCGCACAGTGGCAAATCTTGGTAGGTTGTCAGAGGCCAAGGTAATTTTCATGAGAAATTGGGAAGCATCCATGCCGTTAGTTAGCCTCCTGAGCTGGATAATCCTCAGTGCCAAGCTGACTCTTTATCAGACAGTGGACAGCTATTTACATAATGAAGCGCACCGGTGAATTAATTTTGATAAAATCGGCGAATTTTATTACCTGAGGACAGGCCTGGTAAATGCAATCTAAGATTACGTTAATCTCCTTTTCTGAACATGCAAATATCTCCTTGGATATTGGTTGATACACACATATCCACTGGCTTTTAGCTAATCCTAACCTTAAAAATGTTTATCCCCACATTTTGTTTGCTTTAGATAGTTGGGAGGAAGGAAAGAGGCGCACTGCCTGGATTCAGTCTTCTCTGCCTGCTCGCGTCATCCAGCTTCCTGGAAGTGGCTTTCCACAGCGAGAACTATGCCGTGAGATGTACATTAGTTGCAGCTTTATAGCAGTCTGTGTTTTAAGTGGAGTGGTTTATTAATGATGAAAAAACACAGCTTTTTACATCTTTTCCTTTTGCAGGTGATTGTGAATGGATTCCTGGTTCCTAGGCCTCTTCAAAGTTATTCAAAAATAGAATTGCTGCAGTCATTACAGTTGTTAACTTTTCTGTTCAAACCTTAGATAAGATTAGAGATTCCAAAATGTACTCTTTTTTTTGCTCATGGTCTCCATTATTTGACATATAACAGAACACATTGTCCTAGATTCCTGAGATTCTATGTCCATTCCCTGTGTTAGTCTGCGCTGAAAGAAAAGGCATTTCGAAGGTTCCTGCAAGAGATTCGGATCCCAAGTGTCCTCAAACGCTCCTGACACTTGCAAGGTTGTCAATGAGGACAGGCCTGGAAACAAGTGGGTATATTTTTGGTACCATTGCTTTGCTGTCTGGCATTTGTGACACGGTCATATGCAGCCTTTCTCATCTTTTGCCACCCGAAGATGTCTGTCTCTTTGCATCTGAGTGTGGGCTACTGCTTCTGGGGCCCATGTCCTTGATTTCCCAAAAAGAACTGATTTCGGGGTAGGGGGGGAAGGGGTCTCTTCTTATGGTGCCCGTAGAAAGCAGAGAGTACAGGAAAATGTGTTCTGAGAGTCAGGTTGCTGTGTTTTGGACCAGCCCCCAGCCACCGTTTCTACTAGTCCCCCAGTTTTTAAATGGTGACATCAGCTTGGTTTTAAGCCCGATCCCGTACATGAGTCTGAGGGGAACATTTGACATCTTTAACTAGCATGTGGACCTGTCCCATCAGGGCCTCTTTCTCAAGGTTCTATGATTTTTACTTTGGCACCTCTGAACGGTCAGTAATGCACTCGTGAAGATCTTACTTTAAGTCAATGTCCACCCTTTCTAAACATTCTCTCCTTAGTCTTATTGCCATTCGAGTCAATGCCAATGCTGAACTAAAGCCTGGGTGTGTCAGGCTGCAAGGGCATATATGTCTGACTATCAGTTCTGTTCTTGTGGCATGAATGCAGCCATTGGCAGCTTGTAGGGGTGTGTGTGTGTGTGTGTGTGTGTGTGTGTGTGTGTGTGGTGTGTGTGTGTTTGGGTGAGACCATGTTTCAATAATACTTTATTTACACAAACAACAGAGGCTAGATTCTGCTGACAGACCACAGCTTTCAATTTTCTTAGCAAGACCTTCCTAAAGGTCTGTTCAATTAGTTAAATCATGACACACTAATGGCATCTTTGTGTAATCCACATTAACGTCTGCTACTTGGCTGTGTGTCTTCATCTGCACTGTGTTGCCATTCTAGTCTTTTCCTTCTCCCGTCTGTTTTTTTAGCTTGTTTTTAGACATCATTGTTGCTTTAATGACCTGACACACACACACACACAACACACACCACACACACACACACACACACACTCAACCAATACGCTTAGCATGTAGCTGACCAAATGTTAGTATTTGTTTGTAATTATATTAATAGTAGGTGAGAATGTGGAAATATCCTTTCAGTCTGACCAAAAAGTCTCATTATTTTGTATAGTTATCTGTAATATTTGTATTTCTTTCCCTAGGCTACCGAAACAAATCACTCCCACATTTAGAGTCCTTTGAAAGCAGCAATGATCAAATCTCTCAGTTTTGGATGTCACAATTTCAAATCAGTGTTACCTTTTGCTTCCATTACGAGAACATTTTTGGGCTCTGACACCCCTCCCATCTCCCACCCCACCCCTCACACCTAGCTCCAGTGCTCCCAGGCAGTTCTTGGCATTTTCTTGTCTTATAGAAACAAGGATTCAGGATCTGCATCCATGGTCCATGCAGTTCTCGTGGGTGGCTGCTTCCTTCACATGGCCTTCTACAGAGACACCGTATGGATCAATTTACTCCAGAAGACCTCAAATTCATTTCATTCCTTCCACATCACATACCACTAAAAAAACACATTCCATTACTAAGACTCACTCCTATTCCCTAACATTTTTATATATTATTTGCTCATACCTCACCATATCAACCATCATTCATTCCCATTCTCCTTTCTCTTCCCACCTCATCCAATACATACTATACTATGTCAATTCCACCTCCATTAACTATCATTCAAATTAACCCTTCAATCCTAACATTATCAAACACTCAATACCCAAATAAATCTTTATACAAAATACATAATCCTAATAAATCCCTCATCTTATTTTTTAAAAACCTATTAACAAAACAAATAAACTTCAAACTGTGAGAGTAAGATAAATAAATAAAATAGACTCTCTCTCCACTTAAGGTGTAGATTCTTTAGAAAAAGTATTTATAAGCAGATTTATAGTATTAGGTGAAAATTAAATTAATTACTCTTCGTGTTTTCAATATACACCATTATTTTCACTCAATATATACTTTGATCGATGATTTAGTTCTTACTGGATTTGCGAGACGTACTTAAAAGTGCTCTTTCTTCAATTCCTCCTACGTGTAAATCCTTCCATTATGTTTAAGTAGAGTGAGTAAAAATAGTGTATGTTCTGATAGTTAAATTTTTGCTCGACGCGCGAGTAGCAGCAACTCCCTCCTCCAACACCTATATTCAACTAATAACAAATAATAACCCACTCAAAGTCATTTTGATGTTTATCTTATAGATGAATTGTAGTTATATATATAGTATAATTAAGAGAGATAGAATATTATTATAATACATATAGCAATCCCATTATCCCCCCTACCCCCCACCAACAAAATACTATCACTTATTTACCTTTTACACCCCTCATTCTTTTTTACATTTTTGAAATAGATCCATTCACATCATTAACTACTAACTCACACCCCTCCACCATTCTCACTCTCTTCGCTGTGTAGAGAAAGAGTATAGCGCTAGACTATCGACTCATCCAATCACCAAATCCCACATTTCCCACATAATGTTTGTGTGTGTGTTGATTTTCTGTATATATATTTTCTATACCTAGTCGCAATTAAGTAGCCCACATTACACAAAAAAACAATGTAACTTAGTTGTGTGATGTGTGTGCCTTCGTGTTAATATAGTTTTTTAGAATTGATATCTGTTTTTACGAGCATGTTTTTCGCGCTCTCTATTAACATTATTTTCTGAGACTTTACGATGGAATAAGATAAGCCTTTTAATTTGTGACTTAGTTCTTAGATAGATAAATGCGTGTACTTCACCGTTGTTCGATATTTTCCTCTTATTATTCTCGCATAAACCACTAACCTCACCTCCTCTCGTTCTAAAACTATATAGAGAGAGATATTAGATATATCAACAAACCCTCACTGCTCTATATAGGTTATACTATCCATATATATAGGATCTTAAATAGATCTCTCATCTGTCATACTTTCTGTTTTTTCCACAAGTGTTGTGTGTGTGTGTGTGAAGCGATAGAGATAGACTCGCACTCTCCACACGCGCCTCGAATGTTGGACAGATAGATAGAGATTTTAAGAATTTCTTGTGTTATATATAAGAAGGTAAAAAAGATTCCATTAAGTTAAAAAGTCGCTCGCGACATCGTCCACTCTCTCTCGGTACCCTGTTATCTAAGTTGACTAGCCCACACCTCTTCTCCCCCATCTGAAGGGTTGGCCAAAAAGATATAGATAGATATATTGTTTAATATCTCTCGTCTTGTTTTATATTCCAATTGGAAATCTTTTTCTTTTCCTCAGAAGGTGGGGAGCAGAAACCCTCGGGGAGACTGTCTTTATGAGCTGCCTCCTTGGGAACTCTTCTCTTTTACTCTGTGGTCCACACAGCCTGAGTGCTCCTGAAGTGTGTGGTCCTTCATGCCACCAGCCTGATTTTATCGAGGTTGTCGGCCTCCTTCATGTCGTAATCCACTGGTGTGTAAGTTCTGTCAGGCTGCAGAGATGACAGAGGAAAGAAGAGAGTTCTCTTAAGGAGTTGCAGGATAGATGAGGTCAGTTGTCACAGAGGCTGCCTAAGATCCTTCTGGAGCCTAGCCAGTCTGGATCTGCAGGAAACAGGTGGAATCTCATTGATACCTGAACCCACAGGGACAGTGAGGAGGAGCCTGAGGACTCCGCCGATGGACTGTAGTACTTCCTTATGAAATCCGATATGTGACTTGTGTACTCACCAGGCAAAGCTGTCGTCCTCTCTGAGGTGTGCTTCTGGATGGTGGACAAGTCACCTCCATGGAGATGAGGCAGCACCCTGCGTCCTAAACACTACACAGTGGTGAAAGGGGCTCAGGGGTGAAGGAAAAAGAAGACCATGGATGTAGAAAGGACTGTTGATAGGGAAGGTACTTTAGACCCTGATACTTTGTAGGCCTAGAGGAAAGAGCTAGAATCAATGGGTAGTGGTGGCGGTGGTGTGTGTGGGCACTTAATAATTCAGAGCCTTAAGGAAATGCAGTGGCTGGCTTTGTATCCCTTAATTGATCTGATAACCCACTTAGCGGGAATACACCAAATGGCATTAGATCCTGGATGATTAATCTCTGAAGTTGCTTAGCATCCATCTTTTGTCTATTTGTTGAAAACATTTGTTTTTAGTGTAGAATCAGTATTTGTGGGCAGACGATATTTGGATCTTTTAAGCAAATTTCAAGAACGTTTTTGAGATTCGTAGACAAGCTGCTGTTAGTCTGGGACTTTCTGACAACTCGACTCACATTGCCTTGCTGTTTTCTCCTTGTGAGGATTGGTGGCTTGGTCTGAGTACTGATGGTGTGCTGTTAATGAGATCACCACTTCACTCAGCTTCCTCAGGTTACCTCCTCCCCTTCTTCTATCCAGGACACCATGGGGCATACGGTTATCATGTCTTCAGACCCTGCTACTCTGTGACTTTGTCAGACAGTTACTTTTGGTGACTTTGACAGTTTGGAGGAGCTTTGACTTGGGAGTTTGCAGGATGTTTCATAGTTGGGTTTGTGTGAATTTTCCTTATGAGTAGACCAGACTTTTGGTTTTAATGAACAAACTTACAGTTATCTTTACTTTTAAGTACGTGAGTGTCCATGTGTGGGCACACCTGTACATAATATGTGCGTATGTGGAGGTCAGCAGACAGTTTGTGGAAGTCACTTTTGTCCTTCCAGCATTGGGGATCTGGGGATCCACCTTAGTCATTGAGGCTAAGAAGATGGGTCAGTTGGTAAACTGGTTGCCATGAAAGGAGGCTACTCTCAGACTATTCCTGTGTGTAAAAGCTTCATGTGTGACTATCATCCCAGAACTGGGAGAAGGTGTAAGAGACTGGAGAATCTCTGGGAAGTGTCAACCAGTTATTTGAGGTTTAGTGAGAGACCCTATCTACATAAAATAAGCTAGACAGAAACTGAGGAAGATACCCAACATTGATCTTGGGCCTCCACATGCTTGTGCACACATTTGTAGATATACTCGTGTGTGTGTACACACACACAGAGTAGACATGTGCACACATACATGTACATATGTGCACACACACACACACATGCACACACACGTGTGCACACACACAATCATTCTAGTAGTCACATCCTGTGATGACGGGCACTGTCAGTACAACTTCTCTCTGATGTTGTTGAGCGGTTTTCTCTCCCTCTCTGCCCTCAGCCCTTACCTCTCCCTCCTCTCAGTTCTCACTTCCTGCCTGACCTTTCCCGTGTCCCTCTGACTCTAACCTCCTTCACAACTGTGTCAGTATTCTCCTCTTCATATTCCTCAGTCTCACTGGGCAATGGTGGCACACGCCTTTAATCCCAGCACTTGGGAGGCAGAGGCAGGTGGATTTCTGAGTTCGAGGCCAGCCTGGTCTACAGAGTGAGTTCCAGGACAGCTAGGGCTACACAGAGAAACTCCGTCTTGAAAATAATAATAATAATAATAATAATAATAATAATAATAAATAGTCTCAGACTCCCCTTCCCTGCTCTCTCCCTACCACCCCCTTTTTTTCTACTTCTTGTTCTCTTGTATGATTTACCTATTTGAGGTTTGTATCCTCTGGGGTCTGCCTCAGTAGGATGCACATTCTTTTTTTTTCTGAAACGAGCAGGTGCTCAAAAGATACTCAACAGTTGAGAGCTGTATGTGAGAGGAGGTCACCATTTCCCAGCATGGTTCTCACTATGTGTGCCTTTGTGTGTGTGTGCGAGTGTGCATGTGTGCGTCCATGTGTGTGTGCACACACGTGTGTGCATATGTATGTGCATGTGTGTGCATGCATGCGTGTGTGTGGTGTATTCACTCTGGGCTCCCACAGGGTTTCCTGAGGAAGTGTGACCTGATATCACTTGGCACTTTAACCTATCTTTCCTCACAGACTCATGTGTCTAGCATTGTGGGGTTAGGAGGCAGGTTGCTCCCTCTAGCACTTTTCTTCATGAAGATCAGAGTGCTGGTTATGGCAAGTGTTCTGATACTATCTGCAGAAAGACGTGCTCTGCAAGAATTAGCAAGTGCTTCAATAAGGGAAATGCATCAGAGTGAACCAAGGGAAGAGGAATCTGGCCATGGAATAGGGTGGACAGACCCCAGGCTGATTGGCAGGCCTGAAAAAGCAGCCTGTGCTGGTCTGAACTTGGAGTTTGCAGTCTTGGCCTGTGCTGGCGAGCCCTTAATTGTGTGGATTTTGTAATAGTTTACTGTGCCGGGTTGTTAGTTCTTGGCTCTAACGCTTGATGCTGATTGGAAACATATCTGAGGAATTTTCCCTTCCACTTAAGACTCTGAGTGCCCAGTGGCGAGCCTATAAAAGACTTCCTTCAGCATTAATTATGTGGTTTGAGAAAAATAAATGGGTAAATTAGAGAATTAGCACTGGATGGAAACGCAGCAGAAATGGACAAAGCAGCTGGCTCAGGCTGGTTCTGGGGCTAAGGAGATGCTGTTGCTTTTCTGGACCTGGAGTTGGATGGTGAGGTGCGTATGCCTTTAACCCCATGTGAGAAAGCAGCATCAAATTTACACACTCACATATATGCTCACATACTTAGAGATGCTCGCGTATTTTGACCTCTTCATTACCAACATGCCCTGTACAGTTGTTTGCAAAGGGTTTAACATTGTGTTTAGATGGTAATTGAAAGTAAGATGCTTGCTTTAGGAAAGTCATAGCTGGGACATGACTTCACATGATGTTAACTTTTCATCTTCCAGTCAGTATGTGACAATGAAGTGATGGCCAGTGATGAAACGATTTACAGAGGGTAGAAGACAAACCAGTGTACACACACACACACACACACACACACACCACACACACACACAAAGAGACAAAACCTAACCATCTACACTAGGAAGAGCAGAACTCAAAATTATATTCATGACTTTAGAACATGCCGGAATTATTCATTTAGCCATGATAGTGGTAAATGCAGGTTGCAGGTGACCTCAAATGAACCTTCACCCGTGATGCCTTAGAAGTATTTTCTGCTCTTGTATGAAATGAAAATAAAAACGACGTCAAAGATAACCATGTCATTTGACTATGAAACTACCATTGAAATTGACACTTTAAATAACCCTTGCTGTTTTTCTGTTGTGACTCAGCATCTTATCAGCTCTGAAATAAATGGTCTGTTTGCTCCTTATGTCCTCTGTGCAGGCTAAGCAGCGCACAAGTTTGTCTGAACAGAGACCAACATGGAGCGAAGCAGAGGCTGGGGAGCAGGTATGTGAGACAGGAGGGAGGGCATCTGATGAGGCACACAGGAGGATGGCTGGGAGGCAGGGTTCGGTGGAGATCCCTGGATAGAGTTTGTCCTCAAAACTTCTTTATCTGCCTCATTATCTCTGCAAATAATGTCCTCCTTATTTTAATGTTTAGGTAGGAAATTTAAAGGACAGGGTTATTAGGTGTAGTAGCTGAGATCTTGGGAGCCATTCATCTTCCCTAGATATTAATTAAGTATCTTAGAAATTTCTTGTCTTTAAAGCTGATGACATTCTACTCTCCTGACTTAATAGTTAACTCAACCTCCGAAAGGAAATGGCTTTCACTGAACAGTTTAGCTGACTCGAAGAATGGCTCGATTTTTATCTTCTGGCTACATGAAAATGTAGCTTGGGGTTGACTCATAACTCAGGTGTAAAAACATATCATTTAGCAATACCACAGCAAGTGCCGTCACTGACAGTGCCTGGGTAACAGCAGGTCTATGTGACTGTTCTGCATATCGGGCTCTTCCTTGGGGAGGATTTATTCCTGGTTGATTGTTTTGCAATTGAAAGAGTTACTCTGCCCTTTGTAAATGGCAAGGCATCTTTTGAGTTTTGTCTGGTTTCTATAGTTACGACTTATTATTTTTGAGAGAGGCAACGAACACTGTCCTTATGGTGATATAAATCATCCCGTTTCCCTGCCTTTCTCACCTGTTGATACCAAAGCCGTGAGCAGAAAGAGTAAGACCCTTTGGGTTGATTTGCTACTGCGTTTGTGTTCTAAATCTGGAAACTGAGTTGCTTTGGTTATAGGAAGCCAGTTTGGAGGGAATCAGCCTATAGCTAAGCTGCAGCCTACAATCTCCCTCTGTCTCTGTCTCTGTCTCTGTCTCTGTCTCTGTCTCTGTCTCTCTCTCTCTTTGTGTGTGTGTGTGTGTGTGTGCCACACTCGAAGAAATGAGAAGTCAATGCTGAATATATTCTTTTTTTTTTTTTTTAATTTTATTTTATTACATGAGTACACTGTAGCTGTCTGCAGACACATACCAGAAGAAGGCATCAGATCCCATTACAGATGGTTGTGAGCCACCATGTGGTTGCTGGGAATTGAACTCAGGACCTCTGGAAAAGCAGGCAGTGCTCTTAACCACTGAGCTATCTCTTCAGCCCTGCTGAATATGTTCTTAATGATTCTTCTACTTGTGTTTTGAGACAGACTTTCAAATTGAGCTGCTCTCTCAGCTAGATTGACTGGCCAGTGAGACCCTTGGAATCAGTTGTTTTTACCCCTCCTCACCAACCCTAGGGTTTTAGTAGTGTATGGCTATGGCCAGCTTTTATGTAGGTGCTGGGCATCCAAACTAGGTTTGTCCTCATGCTTAGACAACACAACAAATATTTCTCCACTGAGCCATCTCCCCAGCCCCACCCCTAGATTCTTTGGTGACATTTTCTTCACAAAGAGCTGGGCCAAGAGTTACTCACTGTAGATTTCCTATCCATAGTGACCTTTTCACATAGTAATTAGATTAAAAACCTTATGACTGGCTTATGTTTAGCTTCATTAATTATGGGACTTAATTGTCAGTGTTTTGAAGCGGAGATTACAGAGGGAAGCACTGTTGGTCTTGTTATTTGTCCTCTCTATACTTATCCCTCAGTTTCTCCCACCTTGAGATCCAGAGCCTAGTGTGATGCTGTGGAGATGCAGATCTTTACTAAGAGTCATGCTGGGCCTGAGATCCCCCAAGTTCTTAGAGGTTGCAGGCAGTACTGTTGCTGCTGCTGTTGCATCTCAGTTTGAGCATCAAATGCTTGATGTTACAAGTAGTTTGAGCACAGCTAGCAGCCTCTTTGGACCTGGCTCCTGCATTGACCTTCAGTGAGCACGTTCCAAAGTATTTATTCTCAATCCATACATCTTTATGGAGGGAAAAAGCAGTAGTTTTCAACAGGCTTCCCAGAATTTGATTTTCCTTTGGCCCATGGCCAGTTGAACTCTGATGACACTAGGGCATGCTTTTCCTTCCACTCTAGGTCTGAGAAGAGCTTACTCTGGTTGTACTTCCTGTCACTGTCATGGATGTGAATGTAAACAGCCAGCAGGCAATATGGAAGGAGTGACTTGAACTGTGTTCTCATTGACATTTTCCTTGTCCACGGGACAGTGAGAGCACCAGGTGGGGCAGAGTCTAGAGTGTATGGTGCCTCTTCTGCCTTTGTGGGGCTATGTATCGTTCAGACTTCAGAGTGCTTACATACTATGCTTCTTCTTTTTATTAGTCATATTATAATTTATCCTACAGGTTGTTTGTGTATATACTATAGCTTCCGTTTCTGTGTTTTAATTGGATTCCTGAATTTCTGAGTTTGTCTCTGTATCTGTCTTAGATAGGGTTTACTGCTATGAACAGACACCATGACCAAGGCAAGTCTTATAAAGGACAACATTTAATTGGGGCTGGCTTACAGGTTCAGAGGCCCAGTCCATTATCAAGGCAGGAGCATGGTAGCATCCAGGCAGGCATGGTGCAGGACGAGCTGAGAGTTCTATATCTTCATCTGAAGGCTGGTAGTGGAAGACTGACTTCCAGGCAGCTAGGATGAGGGTCTTAAAGCCCACGCCCACAGTGCCACACCTACTTCAACAAGGCCAAACCTATTCCAACAGGGCCACACTTTCTAATAGTGCCACTCCTGGTTTGAGCATATGCGAAAGTCACAGTATCTATGCCTGTTTCTCATGCACTTCCTTGGGCTCTTTATCTTTTTTTTTGTTCCGTACTATTGCAATGTGTTTATTTTATCATATCATATTTTACTTTATTGTTTCTTAGATGCCCATTTGTTTTCTAGTGAGAGACAGAAAGGGGTGACTTTAGATGGGCGGGGAGGTGAGACTGGTAGGAGAAAATGGGGAAACTGTTATCAGGATATATTGTCTGAAAAAAATTTCAGTAAAAGAGAAAAAAATGCATGTGTATATTTATGTGCTGTATAGTATCTTTATTTCTGCTGTTTGCGTGTGTATGTGTGTTCATGGATGTATGTATATGTATGTATAGGAAGTGGTATATATGTGTGTGTGTCATCTTTGTATGCGCTTGTGTACCTCTGTAAAAGCAGGGTTTGACTTAAATTTAGTGCTGTGTCCTGCTAAATGGATATATGGCATAATTTACATAGATTTTGGTAAAATTTTTTAATGCGATTGCTTTGGGTATAGGAGTACTATGTTTGGTAGGAAAAAACTCTGTTATACTGATTTCATAAAGGTCAAACAACTACATGCTGCTATGCAGAAATGGTTCAGTAAGAGAGGAGTTTCGTCAGCATTTGTGTGTGAGACAGCCCTGGTTACTGTTGACACAGGGGCAATACCCTCTGAGCACCTCACCGCGGCTTCAGGGACATATCTGGATTTCAAGCGTACTGCTTTGGGGAATACTAAAGAGTACAAGCACATCATTGCCTGAAGTTTAGATCTCATCCTCACTTTGAACCATTTCTTTTTTTTTTTCCTTTCTCTTTGTGAAAGTTGACACAATCTGAGCACCCTCGAGGCAGCTGTAGTCTTGGGATAGCCACCAGCACCCCTGGGAATGGTTTAGGCCGTGATAACCTGTGTCTGTCCTGCTGTTAGCAGCTGAGAGTGCTCCGGCTTGTGCAGTTCTTAGATAACCTAGGAGTAATTGGGAACATTGCACATCCTCCCAGCCTCTCTGCAGAGCCCTCTGTTGCCATAACCCCATTAGGCATGTATTTTTCACACTTATTTCATGGATCTCTGTGAAACTTTCCACACACTCCCAGTGTTACATAAGCTTCCCTCTGTCGAGTTGTTAAGGAGTTGCTAATTTTTGGTTGCTTTACAGATTAATGGCTTTTGGAAACAGTAGTGCCTCATGAATCACACGTTGGGTTTTCTCAGGCCCCACTTGAGTGAGTTTTAGGTATTCATGCTTTAAATGTATGGGACAAAAAAGGAGGTATCCAGGCAAGTAGGGCTGTGTGATAAGGGATGCAGGGGAGAGAGGATGTCTCTAGCCTCATGGCCACCGACTTCTGGCTGAGTCCATACGTCAGCAAGGTCCACCAGAGAAACAGAACTGAAAGGATATAGAAATATGTCTCATGTGCATGTAAACCAAAGCATTGACTTACGTGGTTATGAGCACTGAGGGGGTCCTGTCTTTCGTTCTTTGTATGATAAGTAACCAAGGAGTCCCTTCTTCTATTCTTCATATACTGGGTAACCAGCCAAGTTGCTGGTCCAATTCAGTTTAAGGTCAAAAACTCCAACCCTGGAGAGTTCATTCCCCAGGGTCGAAGGTGGATGTCCCAGCTCAGAGAGTGCATCTCTTCTTCCTCCCTCCTTGTTGTGTTTGAGCTTTCAGTGGATTACAGAATGGACAGCTGACCTGTTGAAGGCAGATTTCCATTACTTAGTATACTCATAATTCTTGTCTTGGCTAGAGATGCTTATCCTAGTATATAATCAATTACTTATAAGTATAGCTGATAAGAAATTACTAAACCTTTGCTCGTAGGCATGCCCTGAGAAAAATAGGTCACGAGTGTAATTTCTTTTTGTAATTTCTTTGCTGTTTTAAAAGTATGACTTGAATGGAGAGTAAGACTTTTTCAAAAATATCACTTTAAATTTTATATCTCTGCTAGAAGAATTTAAAAAAGAAAACCCTGAAGGTCCTATTTCACCATGTTTCTTCTGAATGGTTCATGGAACATGGTACATAAGGATAAAAAGTTTGAATAGAATCTGTATTCACAAAAGATTACAAAAATATGGTCTTTTTTGAAGGGATCTTCAAAACCATATTTTCTTTCGCATAGGTGGTTGGGGAATAGCTTAAAGTGGCTGAGAAGAAGAGATAAGCCAGCTTTGCTCTAGAGCAAGAGACTGACCTAATGATATCCACTTCTCAGAATTGCTGGATATGGCCTCATATGGGAGGAGGAATTCTGCAGATGTGATTGGCTGTCTGGAAGCACGTGATGACCCTCTGCCCTCAACATAACCACAGGGACACTGAGAAGAAGAGGGAAGAGGGGCATTTGGCACAGAGGGCAGTGTGGGGATGCACAGGCAGTCTTGAAGGGGCTGTGCTATTGCCCTGTGAGGATGAAGGAGGAGCCAAGGGCCCAAGAATGTAGTTCTGGGTACTGAAGCAACCAGGGAGTAGAGATTCTTCCCCGAGCCTCTGGACAGAACATGAACTTGCATGGAACCCATTTTAGATTTCTGAGTGCAAGAGAATGAAGTTGAGTTGCTGTAAGCTACCAAATCCATGATGATTTGTTAGAGTGTTAATTTATTACACAGGAACCTAGTGTGCTCTTCTAGTATCTAAATAGTAAACGTTTGGACTAAGGGTATTGAGCTTTTAAAATTATACGTAACATTCATTAAAAAAAGTCTATGATAAATTAATAGCTTCAATGACAAATAAGGGGAGAAATAAAATGAAAAAAAAGTTGCTTTATTAACACTGAGGTAAAGATTGTTTTCAAAGGCTTCAGAAGTAGGAGGTTTGAGTATGCTGTAGCTCTTTGGCATTTTACCATGAAGCCCTGTCTTGTACCACAATATTAGACAACCAATGACTGTAAATTTGACGGAGTTCCTTCTGGTTTTCCCTTCCTAACCCCCTGCTCTTCCTACCCACCCTGTCTTCCCCATCTTCCCCTTCCCTTTCTTTGAAGCACAGACACTCATTTTCAGCTGACTCAAGTTTTCTAAAAGACCACTCTCCAGAGGCTTTGAATATTTTTTTTTTTGATTTAGCAAAAGCTTCTGGAGAATCCTCGGGAGGAATTAAACAGGAATCTTTAGCTTTTTAATAATTTATGGGAATCTAGAGGAGCTGTAGTCATTTTAAATGAAAGACAGGCCTGAGTACATCTCCTGTCTAAGGGAATCTGAGTTCATTCTGTCTCCCCTTCCTACTCCAGATAATAATATTTTTGCAAGAGGGGCTCTTCGGAGTTCTTAGAGCAGCTGGAACACACCCGAAACCTTGATGGCTATGTGAATTGTTTCCCTGACCTTGGAGATCTACTTCCAAAATACATCGATGAAGAATGCACACTGACAATATGGGAATCACTTTAACCCCACCTTGCTCTTCCATCTTTCTTCTGTGAAATCAGGCCGAGTGTTTTTCCTACTTGAATTTGGTTTCCTTTTGTTTTTCCCCTTTCCTTAATGATCTACCCCGACCCTGGCACACAAGCACTGCGTGATGCACAACATTCTAGAGAAATTCTGATTTACTGGAGAACTTTGACTGAAAGTTACCAATAGTGTGCAGAAGAGCATGTTTGTTCAGGTTACATTTATATGACTTCTAAAATTAGATGAAGAATAAGCTGCTTCCCGAGGAAATTGGTGTTTTTGTGGAAGGATTTGTTTGTTGGTGGGATGGAGAACCACAGTATCTGAGGCCTCCTCTAAGTCGAAATGCCTTAAAAGGGAAAGCGGGAGTACAGCAGAGCTTCTGCTGGAATTGGTCCAAGCTCTTCTTGAGATTCTTCCAGAATATTCTGCTGAGTGCAGCCAGATTGAACCTGAAAGTTGACTTTCAAAAGCATTCTGCATGTAGTAAGATTGCTTAGTTACTTACTAAAAGCACCTAATTAAATATCAAGAAAAATAAGATTGCATTATGAATCCGATGACCAGGTTTCTATGTTGGGGTCATTTTTTTTTCCTACTCATGTAACTCCAGGCAAGTCTTTTTGATGCACTAGGCTTCAGTGTCTTCTTCTGGCAAGATCGCTACTTATTCTGCTTCCCATTCAGGGGCTTCTGGAGGGCTTCACAATTAGATACTTGGAAACAGTAAGATACGTTGTATAAAACAGGAGTGCTCAATTACAAAGTTATTTTTGTCACTGCTGGTTTGATAGGGTGGGAGACTTTTGGTACACATCTTCTTTCTTTGATGGGGTCACAAAGAATCAGAGTTTGCTTTTATTCTATAAAACACAGGTGATGGGTCTGCCCATTCTTCAGCTCTTCTCCTTTCTGGAAGCTATAGTCGTGAATTCCTAGCTTTGATACCAGGAGCCTAAGGCCAACAAGTGCCTTCATTCACCCCCCAAACCGAAGAAAAACAGCTTTCTAAGGCCACTGAATCTCTGGTTGAGAATAAGATATTTGTCCAAGGAAGAACCAAGCACTTGCTAGGTGTATTATTTATATGTTCTTTTCGTGCTATGATTTAGCCTAATTTCTCCTCCCGCTGTTTCCTGGTTCCTAGCAGGGGGATAGGGGTGGGAAGCTTTGTTTAAAGACTTTCCTGGAGACAAGGTAAGAGCCTTACCTTCAGTCTTTCTGGTTAGAGAGAGCTTCTGTGGATGGAATGCTCTCAGGGTCTTTTACTGGGATTTCTGTCTCTAGAAAAGTATGGCTTGACGCCCAAGGTTGCAGAACACAAACGGCGGCACGTCATCAGATACGTGCTCGAGCTCAGCCCCTAAAGTTGTATTCTAAAGTTTTCCCCTCTAACGCTTTAAAAAAATAACTTTGGGCTTAAGTTTTTAGTTAGGAGGAGGCTTGATGACAAAGAAGGAAGATCATGGATACTTGTATTTCTTCCTGCGTGATCATTAAAGAACGATCACTTCAAGTCCAAGGTGAGATCAGGGGAAAGAGAGCTGAGGGTGGTAGTGGAATATAGGGTGATGAGTTCAAATCTTTGTATCTGCAGACTGAGCTCAGTGATTCATTGGTTGCTGTGAGCCTCATGTGCAGGGAGAAACTCCTATTGGTCCTGTGTTTCTGAAGTTGATGTTTTTGCCATTATGGCGGCAGATACTTGTAGGCTGGAATCCAAGGTCTGCCTGGTTTGCTCCTTGACCTTGACTTCCGTGGAAGACTACTGGAGAAAAGACTGTATTGGGAGTTGCCCTGTGGATGCTTGGAAATGTGGAAAAGAAGTCAGAGTGTGTCTTGTAAAAGATTAATTATCCTTTAACACCCATGTTGTGTAGAAAGCACAGAAAAGCAAGTTTTGTCGTTAGAGTTGATGTATTCCTGAGAAGGTGATTAAGGCCTGTGTGGGAAAAGCAAGATGGCACTTAGATGAACTGTCAATGGAGAATCGGTGCTAGACATCATATTCTCTGCAAAACTGTGTACGTACTTTGTCTCTGAGGAGCCTGTTGCCACAGAAGCGCACACAGACAGAGTTACTAATCCTGCTGCTTTTGAGAGATATTGAAGAAAAAGCTGACCCATTCCCACAAATTCAAGTGCTCCTGTATTTCGGTAATAAGACATAATTAAACCAAATTGTGACAGAACACACCCTTATAATTGACTGGAATTATTTCCTTCCTAGTTAAATATAACCTAGACTGCACTCCAATTTTATTCTTTTGTATAAAGAATAAGTAACAGATTATGAAGAATCATCCATTTGATTTTCTTATTTATTTTAGCCAACCTAAGATCAACAATTAACATGTGTTCAATAACTGTTTCATTTGAAGGTTTCTTTGGTAAACGTTCATGTTTGTAGGTAGTAATGGAGAGGGGCTCTCTGAGACGACCATGGTGGGTGGTCTTGGGATGACATAGAGCATGGCTTCAGCGTGACTGTGACCTCAGAATCCATGTTGGTTGTCCTCTGGGACTCAGGAACTGGGGTCTGCTGTGTTGAAGCTCTCTCTTTACCTTGGCTTTTAAAGAGTTTGTTTTTGTGGATTTCATCATGTTCTCAGAATATTCACTTGACACAATTGTCTGCGATCAGTAACAGCACAACACCACACAAGGAGCTTTTCCACCCCTCTTTTCAGTCTCCTACCTCTGTTCTCATGGTGCAGAGCACCCTAATCCCAAGGGGGAAAGCACTAATTTACAGCTTAAATACCGCTTCCTTCTTAAATGACTTCTCCGGAAGCAGTCTCCTTAACAACTGAGCGGCCACACTGTCTCTGTATAGTTATTTGTGACCTAAACTAAAAAGGCTTCAATTACCCTTTATATTAATTATTTTTAAATGATTTGGAAGCCTTCCTGAGCATTAGAATTACTTAATAGCCCATTGAAACCTTACATATATATTAGTTTATTTTATGGCAGATAAATGTAGATATGAACAAAGGTATTGGATAATTTTCAGAACGCCTAGCCACACTGGTTTGGAGTTAAACCAATGTATATGATTGTTTAACAGAATGTTTCTATTATAGCTAATATGAAATGAAACATCTCCAAATGAATTGGGCTGTCTCTAATGCTGAGCCCATCTGTAAGCTAGGCTAAAGGCAACCTGAGTTATCTAGTCGGTTTGTTTGTTTATTTATGTATCTTTCTTTTTTTTTTTTTTGGTTTTTTTTTCGAGACAGGGTTTCTCTGTGTAGCTCGGGCTGTCCTGGAACTCACTCTGTAGACCAGGCTGGCCTCGAACTCAGAAATCCGCCTGCCTCTGCCTCCCAAGTGCTGGGATTAAAGGCGTGCGCCACCACCGCCCGGCTATTTATGTATCTTTCTGCAGTTACCATGGACTTTCTGCAGTACCAGTATCATGCCAGGAAGGCTGTATCATGATAGCAAGTTTTAGGTGAAGTTGAAGACCGTAACCTGAAGGGCAATTCCTCTTGATATCTTCCCTTGTTCTTTCTAGCTTCATTTTTGCCAGTTTTCACCCTACACTCTTTTGTGACTAGGGACAAATCTCTGCTTCAGTGAGTGTTGGTCTACAAGACACATTTCTGGGTGCTCTCTTTGAGACTGTCCTTAATATTGATTACTGCAATTATAAACCAGAAAACCAAAAACAGGGACGATACAATGTACTGCCCATCTAGAAGCTACCACTGACCCTCCTTTTGGCAGCTAGAAATAAATCACTGTCTGAGCTTTAGGAAGCTGATCTTTTGAAAAAAATCTGCTGGCAGAGAAGTTTTGGCCATATTTCCAAGACATTGCTTCATCAGCGACCTTATACTTGAAGGACTGTGGTGACTTAGGGCTGGTCACTGGTACACTAACTGCCCTTCTGTTTGAAGAGAGAGATGGAGTAATTCCTTGCCTTGTGTTTGAGAGAAGTCAGAGGGACCAAGGAGACTTGACAAATGTCACCATGTAATTACAAAGCTTTCCTATTCCCAGCCTGTAGATCTCATCCCACTCTCAAGGGGAATGCAATGAAGTAACCCAGCTGACTACTCCCTGTGTCCCAAATAGCTATACATGGGATCACCCACTTGTAATTAGTGAACATGAATGATAACATTGGGTATATGAAGTTTTAGTCATACACACTTAAAGTATGATTTTTTTAAAAAAAGAATACTAATGAATTTGCTCATTAGAAACCAATCCTAAATGATCTTTCTTGTAAAAATAAAATGCTTTTCCCTTTGGCCTTCAGTGAGCTAACTTGATCCAGGAGAAGAAGAAGAAACTGGCCATCACATCCTTAGTTCCCCTAATACAACATTTGTTAATCATTATTGTGCTCATGCTAGATACTTCCAGACACTGTCTTCCAAGTTACTGTGGCTGTTTTGGTGTCCAAATAACAATTTATGTTCTGTCAAAAATTCATATGTGAGACTGTGAGGGATGGAGGGTTGGCTGTCTGTCTGAATACCAGACACAGGGAACTGCTTGGGATTGTTGGATGCCTATCTGGATACCAGACATGGGGAATTATGGAAATGGGGTGAGTGAAAGAACTGGAAGAGATGACAGATGGAACAGTAAGTATGTGCTGTGAGGGACCAGCTTGTCCGTCATCTTCCTATTGACCCCATGCAGCCGTCCAGCCCCATCATCGATGTTAGGATACCATCTCTGCCTCATGGAGAGTGCCATGAGCACGTGCTTGCTTCCTTGTCCGCAGTCACTGATTTCCCCCCTTGTATCTTCCCTTCAACCACACTGCAGATCTGATTCTCTAGGATGCTGACATGGTCCTCCCAACTGCTGTGTGCCATAGCCGCTTTCCTTTCTGAAAGTATTTCTCTCCCTTTGGTATTATCTCCTGGACATTTAATTGGCTGTTGTATTTAAGGCCGTTGCATATGATCAGTCTGACCCCTCCATTTTCTGTTCTCAAACCACTGACGCCTGCTACCGTATAGCTCTGGAAAGGGGTGCTATCGTAAGAGTGACCCCAGATCATTCCCCACCTCCTCAGGGGAACACGTCTCTGCAGAACATGGACTTTGTCTTGCTGTCTTATGCTGCCAGAAGTTCCTGGTGATTAACTAATGCTCTGCATCAGTTAAATACTCACCCGGGAAAAATTTATGTTGAACTTGGTGACAATTATCTTTATAAAAACAAATATTCGTGTTTTTCTTGACTTTCCTCAAATTAGCAAAGAGGAAAGTTTCATAATTTAAAATGTTGAAACAGAAATATTTAATAATGGAAGGGAATAGTCGATGTCAGTAGTCATTTACTGAGCGCAGTCTCTGTGCCAGACACAATTCTGTATACTTGAGGTCTTAAATGAAGGTAAATATTTGGATTTTAAAAGCATCGATGGCATTTATTTTTGTACCATTACAGAAAGCCATTCATAGCTTTCCTGGTGTTTGAGGCAATGAGTTCCCCCATCCCCAGAGACAGTGATGTCATAAGGGTGGCGCTGCAGTGCTGGCCTTTCTTCATCACTGAGCGTCCTGTGTTGAAAGTGTCCAATTAACCAAATTTGATCATAACAGTTTTAGGATGTTATTTAAACATAGGAACATGACTTCACTCACTCAAGATTAGACTTAGTCTATGTGTGGGTTACCCACTAGTACATGATAGTGCAATAGAGACATAGTCTATTTCTCTAAGCCAGTAGTTAGTTCTAAAATCTATTTGACAATAATACTAGCTCCTGCTGGTATTATGCAAAGATATACATGATGTTAGGCATGGAAATACACATTCCCCTTCAGCCTGACGTGGATGTCCTGTACGTATGGCCTGGAACCTGCAAGCTGTTCTCATCCTCAGACAGAAGACTCACATCTGTCTGTAGGGAATAACAAGAGCAGTAAGCGTCTCCTCACAACGAGTCAGAGCTCAAGTGCTGCTCTCAGGAAAACGTCCTCAGGCAGTGGGTGAGAGGGTTCACGGTGGAGTTTGAACATATTTGCTTTCCTGATTCATTTTCTTCGTTAAGCTCCCAGAAGATATTACACACTTGGAGACATCATGTACTTCAGATTCAAGACATGCAGGAATCAAGATGGAACTGATAGGACTGGCTTGCATAGTCTTCTCCTCTCTCTCTCTCTCTCTCTCTCTTCTCTTCTCTCTCTCTCTCTTCTCTCTGTCTCATATATATAGTATATATGCCATATTATATGCCAATATAGTATATATATAGACATTACTCTCTGTCTCTGGTGAGCTAGACACTGTCAATCTTGCCCTGGGTATCAGTTACTTAAAACCACATATCAGTGAGACAGTTCCTTAAGTGTAAGGAACGCTTGGTTCATGTTGCAAAGAGGAGAGGGCTGCATACTGCTTTTATGTAAGTTCAAACTCTGCATGGAACTTATTCCTGTCCTCCTTTAGTTGCCACACAGAACCGTGAGCTGCTGCCCTTGGAGAAAATTATCCTTCGTGAGAAAATAAAAAAAATAAAAATATATATATATATATATATATATATTATGTAATATCTACTTAACTAAGACATTCAATATATATTATATATATATTATATATAATATATGTATTATATATAAATTAATATATACTATATACTATATATAATTAATATGTATTATATAACTATATCACTATATATATGTTGTGTATAGTTATACTATAGTTATATACACATATATGTTATGTATAATATATACTATATATTACATATGTATTATATATAGTTATAACTGGATAGTTATGTGCATATAATATATATGTAGTATATATATTAATACATATAGTTATAACTATATATATTATATATATATATATTATATATATATATATATATATATCTCCCTTCTCTATATATATACAGACACATATATGTACATAGTTTTATATATATATGAGAATAGTAAAATAAGAAAAGGTCAATAATTTGAAAGTGCTCAAAGAGGACATGGGACGAAGAGGAGGAGGTGGAGAAAGAGGAGAAGGAGGAGGAGGAGGAAGAGGAGAAATGATATAAATAGAATACTCATGTATGAAATTCTCAAACATTTAAGTTAAAAAAAAGCCCAAACCCAAACCAACCCAGGTGCCATGTGCTTTCACCACAGGTATGTGCCTGCTGCTCCTGAGTTCTCAGTACTGTCCTTGGGGCAGGTACCATGCTGCTCCTGTGTTCTCAGTACTGTCCTTGGGGCAGGTACCATACACCATATTCCGTGAGGAGGTTCAGGACAGTGGCCTCTCCAGAATAAGTGAGGTTCTGGTCACACTGTGTCCAGTGTTCTAGTGTGAGAAAGAGCCCAGGAAGTCAAAGAACAGAACAAACTCTGCCGTTTCTGTCCCTTCTCTCTGTCTTCCTCAGTAGGCGTTCCAACTGATAGATTTCAAAGGCTTGCTGCTCTCCTTGAAGTCGAAGCCTGTAGCCTAAGGCCCCTCACCAAGAGCATGCTTTCTGGTTTCTCTGGGAGTGGGCCAAGTGACAAGTGCCACATGAGGAGAGTCGTGCTAGGTAGGAGTGGCCTGGCTGAAGGGAGCCTTTGGGAACTCTGCAAGCCTGAGACACGGAGTTTCTCCCTGCTAGCCTGGCTCCAGGCCAGCACGCTCTCTCTCTCTGGTGAGCTGGGCACCGTCAATCTTGCTGTGGGTATCAGTTACTTAAATTCGCATGTGGACAAATTGAGTTGACATGGCCGTGCATTTCTACTCTGGCAAGTGGTGCCTCTGGCGTGTACACATATCAGTGAGACAGTTCCTTAAGTGTAAGGAACGCTTGGTTCATTTTGCAAAGAGGAGAGGGCTGCATACTGCTTTGAGTTTTAACTCTGCATGAAACTTATTCCTGTCCTCCTTTAGTTGCCACACAGAACCGTGAGCTGCTGCCCTTGGGGAAAACAATCTTTGGCAAGTACGAGGATATATTGAATGTCTTCAGTTAAGAAATCTGGATACTCCATATTTTTTTAAATATTGTTTCACTGAAAAGAAAATTAGTGATGAAATAAGAGAACTGTCCCACAGTGCCGTAAGTAGGGACTTAGCTGTTTTGGTTTCTATTGTAGCTCTGGTAGTTTAAAATACTGTCCCCATGCCAGGAAAAAGCACCATGAAGATGCTTCCATTCTTTCTTCATGGTTAGTAATTACAGGGACAGTTTAGAAGTTAAACAAACCACATTTTATTTATGGAAAGTTTTGCTTTTTGTAACAGTTGGGTAAATGTTTAGCTGTGTGTACTTGACAGTTCCCTCATGGGAGACTAGAGCAATAAAAGTTGTCCTCCATCCAGATGCATAGACAGAGTCCTTGGGGGTCATCTTTGGAACTCGGGCTCCTTTGCTGATTGTTGTGTTATCTTGAGTGTGTGGCTTTTGTCTTCATGCTTGGCGGTTAGAGGGTGAAAGCTATTCTTTACCACTAGAGTGTATTTCAGAAGGCAGTAGATGACAGGGTCTTACTCCAAATGTTACTGTTTTTTTTTTTTTTTCACCTACTCTTTATAAAAATCATTGTAAATAATAAGAAAATCTGTAAAAATTTCTAGTTCTATACAATGACTACTAATTCAATGCCTTGTTTCTTTCTCCCCAAAGTCATTAAAAGTTATTTTTTTCAGTATACTATTCATTTCATTTGATTTTTAATTAGTTGTTTGGCTTCTAAAACTATTGATTAGATTCTCATGGAATGTAGACCATATGTAGAAGAATGTTTAGCAAAACTCCAGGAAGTCTGGGAAAGTCTCAGGGCTATTCTGGGGACTATGCTGTGAACATCTTCTCTTGAGGCAGATACAGTGTAGATAAGATTCCCATACTGATCCCAGCCTGCATGTAGGTAGCCAGAGCATGCTTTTCAATGCAAACCTGTTCTCCATGTTTCATTACAATCTTGCCAGCGCCTCTCTTGTTGATTATCAACAGTAAAGACTGAAACAGGGCCTGGGTTTTAGCTGATGTCCTCCATTCAGGCCCTTTGCCATATACCAACAGCATAGGATAGTGCTGTGCAGTCTCCAGTGATGGGTAAGAGAATCTCTGAATTAGTTGGAAGAAACTATGCATCTTGGTTTTATTACAAGGCAGGCTTTGAAGATACAAGTCAGAAGTTGCTATGTTGAAACCTTGGAGATTCTGTTATTTCTTCCGACTGTGTTTCACCATGTCTTAGGAGCAGAAGTTTCCTCACCATTTGGCAAAGGTATCCCTTTGCAGGCTTTCTGGGGTTGAGAGCCTCTTCACCTTAGTCTTCTGTATGTGCTGAATTTACAGATGAACGAATCAGAGGCACGTTTAATCATATATCATAAACAACAGAACTGGAACTAAAGAGGAATCTAGACTTCATAAACTGGTAATGATCTGATGCGGGGATTTATATCTGGCTGTGGTGAGGCTGAGCCTGGTGATGATAGCCCATCCCCAAGAACTGCAGCCACACTTCCCAAGGGCACCTGTCATGATGAGGAAGGTGTTAAAAGAGAAGTGTCAAGTGGATGTTTGCTAGTGAATTGTTCCATCCTGTGTATGTCCTTGTTTTCTATTTATTTATAAACTTTTCTGTCAAGTAAACCTTTGTGAGTGTGGCTATGGTTTTCTTTGGTTGTTGTTGTTTGTTTGCTTGTTTATTTTCCATTTTGGCCAATACCTCTTACCTCAGATTTTTCTTGTTAAGTCACTGTGTGATGGGACTGTTAATGTGCTCTGCAGAGTTCATACAGTTTGGTTTTGTTTACTAGGCGTTAGTTAACAATTCCTCATCAGTCAGGGCACTTTTTGGTAAATGGTGATGATTGCCTATTGATGACCCTGACTGTTTCTTTTCTGCTATAACTATAGCTTCCCTGTCTTTATTCATAACACAAAGCTAATACACAAAAGAACTAAATTGTCTGATTCTTGATGTTGTATGAAATTGACCACTGCTATGTTTCATATTTCTTTATAGGTATTGTCCATGTAACCCACCCTGTATGTAAGGCCTGGCCTGGAGTCCAGAGACTATATTTCTCAGACCCAAAAATGTTTGGATTAGTGTTGGGAGAAGGTACAGCCACACATTTAGGCCAGCGAGATACTCTGCACGGCCCCTTGGAAGTAAACCTTCCTTGTGTGATCGTTAACTGTGCAAATTCCTGCGGTCCTGGATTGCACTCATCACCGGCACACCCGTCATTGTCAGCCACTCCTCACTTTTAAAACTTGGTATTGAGTGATTTTTTCTTGGGGAAGAAGAGGATGCAGTGAGGTTAGACAGGGAAACATGACATTTGAGTCATTTGATACTTTCCCTTAAGATCATTGTTTTCTAAGTATGCCCTAAAAATTTATAAACCTTTGGATTTCTTTCTTTCTTTTTTTTTTTTAAAGAGAATACCCAGGCCCAACCATCACTGACCCTGTTCCCCTCTCTGCTGTTCTACCACATGACATCTAAAAGTAACAGGAGGGTCCTCTTCACCCTGGGGATCCAGCAGAGCCTCCTGTGCTTAGATTTATGTCTCTGCCTTGTGTGCACTAACTAATTTAGTTGCTGATACATGTAATTGCTACATAAATGTATCAAGATTGTTTTCCATACTGACTGTAGCATGTATGTGTCGCCGTCACTTTCCATATCACTTGTAGTAGCTAACAGATAAGTGTGATAGAGTAGATCCAAGTATTGTATATACAGGAACAATGAAATAAATTCAGAAACAAAATACATACTACCTATTCAACATTTAATATAAAGCAACCCATACCTAATGCCATGGGATATTCATGGTTCAAGGTGATTCAGATATCCAGTCTTGACTTGTAAAGGTCCCACGTAAGTTGAGATGTTGGGTCAGATTTGGTAATTTTTGTTCTTATATGCTAAACCCATTGGGAGACAAGCAACCAGAGGGTGTATAGCAATGTGAGAGTACTTCCATGGCGTTTTGCTACATTCTTCCTTGTAGTGGACTGGGAAAGACTTACGAAGACATAATAGAGATGAACTTGGATGCTAAGTTCCTCCAAACAGGAGTTCTGGCAACACATGTAATCCCAGCACTCAAGAGGCTGAGGCAGAAGCATAGTGAGTTGGACATCAACTTGGGCTAGGTTGTGAGACCCTCCTAGAAAAAAAAAGAAACTCCCAGAACTTTGTCTTTTAAAATTGTTATAACTTCTAGAGACTCTGCATGAAAGTTTTAAAAATGTATTTCTGCAGTGAAATGTGTATGCATTATAAACTTCGGTGCTTTCTCTGGAGTTGAGTGGATGGTGAATGTTTCAAATGTGCTTGTTACAAATGTGTTGTTATTCTAAGGACTGTCTTGTGCTGAAGATAACAGACATGAGCCCAGGGCATGTGCTGTAAGGGCAATGACTGAATGGTCAAGTCCACACAAGTGTGGAAATTATTTTATCAGGATAGACTTCATGTTAACCCTTGGTGCACTGGATGATGGAAAGGACTTAGGAACGTTTGACTCCCCTTTTAAAGGATCTACTATTGGCTTCCTTCTGGAAGGATTAGCAGAAGCCACAGCCAGAAAAAGCAACTCCTTAATCCTAGCAAGAGTTTTACTCTGATCTCAGAAATGCCATCCTCGCTGTCTCCCAAGCCTCCCATGTCCCTTCTAATTACCTTTGGTATCATTCAATGCAAGGCAACATCTGCTGGAAAAGTATGCTTTTGCTGATCAGAGGCTCAATCCCAGAGCAGGCCAAGCTTTCTCACTCACCCACCTCGTTTCTGACCATCTCTTGCAATCTGAGAATCATAAAAATGGCACCCTGGATTAAATAAAAGGTAGGAGGATGGCAGAGTTGGAACTGTGCATGGGGATCATCCAGCCCACTGCCTGGAACCTGCCTGCCCCATAGCAGGCTCCAAGCTTCTCTAGTGGTGCAAAAGAGAGAATATGAGTCTAAGAGCCCATGCCTGACCTGGAGAGGGTGGCCCCACTGTGCCCAGCCTCCACCCGACCCTATCCCCACCTATATGACCCCTAAAAAAAGGTCCTCTTTCACAGATCATGGCTAAGGCCCCTGTTCTCCAGAACACACCCATTTAAACACCTTTGAAACTGAACACTCTTGTGTCCTTCAAGCCTGCCCAGCTCCATCCTCTTCTGAGTGACGATTGAGGCAGAGGGATGCTAAGGAGTCCTTGGCACAAGGAAGGGATTATGAATCTCATCAAAGAGTAGTGGCAGAAATACTGCCTTTTCCAGTTGTCTCAGCTACTCATTCACTTGAGAAAATAATACTAAGAGAAACTAATAACAAAGTTAAAGGTTACCAAATTAATTTTCAGTTGTTCAACATATTAAAATCAGTTGCATCTTTTCATTGAGGAGAATAAAGTTCTCATTATAATGGCCACTTTTATCTTGGGATTAAATACCATCAAATGTAATACTCTCTGAAGTATACCTAATTAGATGCCAGCAGGTCTCAGGGAACACAGCTTTTTATACACACTGGCCTTAATGACAAGAGGCACAGTCATCCTTACAGGGTCACAGGGTGATGAGAAGGAGGAACAAACCCCTACTGATGTTTCCATGGAAGCAACAAGGAAGACAGGACAGAAGGCATAGTTTTGGATTGGCTAGTCTTAATACTTAATCTCATTGCTATAGGGATGGGTACTAGTTACCATGTCTTGGGTGTGATTAATACTGAGAAGCACCGTCCCCTGGAGTATAGAATGATGGATATGTGGCTTTAGATTATTCAGTTCAAAGACATGGGAATGATACAGCGGGAATTGAGCAGCCTGGGGAAGCAAAACTTTCCTCAGCTGCCCTGTCCTGCTGGAAAAGAGTATGAGGTAACAAATATAGTGGGTAAAGTATTTACATATGTCCTTATATGGAAGTTCAGATGGATGACGTGGGGTCTGGGGTAGTGTCTCTATGGACAATTTTGTCTGTATCCTATCTCTAAGATCTTGTATAGAATGTACCATCCTAGGTACCACAGAGGCCTCCTGCCTATGAGGACCAGCCAAGAGCCAAAATGCCCTCATTTGGTGGTCAGAGTTAGGACATACATTTAATGTGCATCTTTATGGACATAAAGACCTTCATGGCTGAGTCCTTATTTCATCCCCCAACTTGTGCATGATGGGTAAGAATGTGACTTCTGGGTGGCTCATGCTCCTTGATTCTTCCTAGAGCCGTTTGAAGTTGACCTGACCTGCCTATCTTGCTCACATGCCTACTCTCTTAACATGCTGACCACACAATCACAGATTTTGAGGCACCGTTTTCAGGAAATGTCTCACATTTCTCAAGGTGTGCTTGCTTATTAAGATGCATGAGAACAGAAGGACTTGATACTGGCTTGTTCTCTGCCACCACCACCGCAGCGGTCATTCCCAGCAAGTTTGTCCCAACAGGTGGCTCTGCATTTGAAAGCACTAAAGGAAGACAGCAGTCATAAAAGGCATGCAATACTTTTAATGAAAAGGCACTTGAAAGTAAGTTTTGAAGCAATGTGGGCGGTGATACCTTTTTGAAGTCTCCAACGTCCGATATACATGGATCAGTTATCATTCTCCATCAGCCACGGTAACTGATGGTCTCTATGTCGTTGTGATGTCACTGACTTCCACGTATTTGCCAGAGAAGTTTTCACGTCTCTGTAAGCCTCCGGTGCAATCAACTAAAGGGAGTTGGAGACAGGCTATATGTGATGCGCTCCTTAATAAGGCATCACATTTGGAAGACTATATTGGATAAGCCAATTTAGAAGACAAATACTGATTTCACATGCGATGCTATTTTAAGACCCTTTTATCCATGCATATCAAGACACAAATGAACAGCGATTATCTCAAATGACCTGCTTGGACCTTTGTCGCTCTTGATAATTAGTAGCTTGTCCACATGGCTTGATGGACTTTACAAATATTCTCACTGGGTCTGTGTAAGAACTGATCCTTCAATAGTCTGGCATGGATAAGGAGTGGGGCATGGTGCCTTGTTGCCTACTGCTAGACTATTTGCTATTATTTGGGCAAGGGAGGGACCATTGTTTTCAGCTGTGTATCCTTTGATGAACTGTCATGCTCAATGGGTAGTTTTAATCCAATCATCATTAAAACAGAATGGATCACAAACCCAAACCAAAAAGTCATGATTCTTAGAAAAGGACTGGAAGAGCTGGTGGGGGATTCTGGAAGAGCTGGTGGGGGATTCTGGAAGAGCTGGGTGGGGATGGATGAGGGTGAGAGGGGACTAAGAGGGGTTAAGGAAGAAAGAGCACTCAGAATATATTACATGAATGCATGAGATTGGCAAGTGACAAAAGTAACCAATAAAATATCAACAATCATAAGCTTATATTAAGTGATGGACCTCTTTAACTTTTATACAAAGCTGTCCTCCTCCTGCCTGGATACATTGCTCTGGTATTTAAAATGATGGTACCTCTGTGCAAACACTGAAACCCTCTAGAAGGATAAGTCCAAGGCATTGTTACAGAGTGGAAGCATTCCTGTTTCAAATTCAAGGATGCTTAGCAAGCACACATACACATCTCTTCATTTCTACGTATCAATACACAATGTTGAGTTCTGCGCAGACACCGTATAGAATGAAGCCCAGCATTTTTTCTAACAGATTTTGTGTAGGAACATATTTTCTTTTTCTATCACCCCTATACAAGTTATTGCTGTACTCCGAGGAGGAAGAAATCCTTTATGTCTTCAATTTCTTCCCTTCCAGATAATTTAAAATACCTTAATAAAAACTGTTTGTTAAAACTCTTCACTAATACCAAGGTGAAATTAAGCTTCAAACACATTAGACAGCCCCACCATGACAGAGCTAACCTGGATTAGAATCTGAACCCTCTCAACCAGCTTCATGGATATGAGGACAGCATCTAGTCTATTATGTCATGACTATGAGAAATTAGTGGCTAAATAATATAGTAACTGGGCCAGTGAGATGGTTTAGCAAGTAAGTATTTTCTACGCAAGTCTGGTGACCCAAGTTCAGAACTCAGAACCCACAGTGGAAGGAGATAATCTACTCCTTAAAGATGTCCTCTGGCTGGCTCTCTCTCTCTCTCTCTCTCTCTCTCTCTCTCTCTCTCTCTCTCTCTCTCTCACACACACACACACACACACACACACAAATTTTAAAACAAGAAAGAGTGCAGTCACTGTTCACTGCCCACTCAAGGACTTCAGTTCTTACCCCCTTGTACTGTCTATCTGCCACAATTTCATAGACACTGGCAGAATAGTCAAGACTACTGGGCCACAGGTAAAGAACTCTATTTTTCAAAGCCCAGACCATGACTATCATGCTCACATGGACTGTTAGTATCCCTCAACTGTCCAGGAGGGCCAAAGGTAACTGAGGTCCTTGCCAGCGATGGCACCACAGCGACCTGAGAAATCCTAATTTCCAAAAGTCAAAGTCTTCCGTGATGGCTGCAAATACTCATCCAGTGCTTGCCCAAGCAAGAGACTTTCCCTCTCCCCCTTTTTCTGAGCAGTAAACAAGCCTGCCCTTTGCATAGCAGGGAACCTCCATTTCTGTCTTCAAAGACTGTGTACTTAACAAACATCCTTGAAAAGACAATCTGCACAAAAGCTCAGAAAGGCAGCCTTGGAAATTCGCCCTTTGAATGTATCAAGGTTTCTCCTTAACTACCTGTGGCTTTGCCCATTTTTGTCTTCATACAACTGGTCCTCCCCCGGAACTTCTACAAATGCTTCTTTCATCCCCCACACAGATCACCATTCTCATCCTCCTCTCACCCTGGATCCATATTTATATTTCACTCACATCAAGTGACTGACTTATCTGCTTTTCCCATACCCCATAATCGTCTTGCGGCCATTCTTGTCTAACAGTCAGTTCCAGGGCTTCCCACTTAGCAGGCTCATGAGAATAAGTGTGTGTTCAATGAACTGATGAATGAGTGTACTTCTGATTTCTAGTAGCAAAAAGAAAACCAGGAGTATCTACTGCTTACATATTATTCACTATATAAATAACAGTGTCTAATCGAAAACTACTTTAAAACATTTGAAGTTCTATTTCAATTGCTAATCTGAGATAGACCTAGTAAGGTCTAAGAAATGGCTAGGTTTCCATTCTTTTATAAGTCATGTTTAAATTTTTGATATCAGTTGTTTCTTCTTACTGCAAGTGTGTTTCATATGTTTAGGCTGCCAAACTTCTACCAGTTGATGTGAGACAGGAGATGTTGGCTGTGTAGGAGCCTCCACTAGGCACTGAAGACTACTTAGCTTATTCGTAGCTGCCAAGGCAAACTCCTTTGATGTCTTTTCCGATAGGGCTTGAGTATCTGTGGTCCGTGGGCGAGCTGGACACGACCAAATCCGTGTCTTCTAAGTCAGTCATCAACGGCCTCTACATTTTACATTTCAAATGGATCCCTCTCACTTTGACTCTGATAACAAGCTTTCAGATAACACCACGTGGGAATATTCAGAAGATGTTTGCAACATGAATATACACTCTAGCTGTTGAATAGGTAGGGTGGAAATTTTCAGTAGGGAATGACTAATTATGTTTGGGTTATCAAAGAATAAGTCACACACTTCCCACCCATTAACTGAAGAACAGATGGATAATATTCAGAAATATTAGCTAAAGGGATTACAGCGCAGCTTGTTTCCCCATTCTTAGGGATAAAATTCGGATAAAGATAAATATTTAAACTGGAAAAATGGAAATAGGCTCCTAGTTGATTACCCATTAATGTTTGCTTTTGGATATAGCAAAGAGGATTTGGTTTAAGAACTCCGTTGGCAGTCCATGGTCATCATTAAAGCACCTGGACTTGGATGGTCCCCTGATGCTTGGGTCCTCCCTTTACCTCGATGAAGACACACTCTGCTGAGTATATCCCTGTCTCATCAAGGTGACATGTTAGACCAGCTCTTCAACCACGAAAACTCCCTAATGATTCCTCAGTCTTGTTCCTAGGTATTCTGATGCTCATTGAATGGCTTCAATAGAGAGCTAGTAAATATACATTTATTGATGGAGTACAGTAATTCCTGACTGGGACTAAATATTAATGTCCCTGTGACTTCTAGATGTAACCGCATGTGGGGGCTCTCCTGGCTTAGAAATCCCCCAGGCACTTAGGTTACCTCCAATGATGGCAACTTCAAAGGAGGGAAAATATTAATTCATAGGACATTTCTTCAGATTTAATTTTACAACTAAATGCTGAAAATGCATGTATTGTTTCTTAGACCTTGTCTCTTGTAGCTAGATATTTCAGAAAGTGTAAATTCTCCAACCCGAGTCGGTGTTCTAGCGTACAGAACGACATACATGCATGTGAGTTATCTCTTGCCGGGTAGGCATCTAATCTGCATATTTATTATTGCAACCTGTGCGTTCTCATCTAAAAGGTGCACCGAAGCTCCTGACAAAAATCAAAAGACAGAAGGATCAAGGGCACCTTGCACTGTCTACAGTGCTGTGTAAATGTTAGTTTGAAGGGGAGGCTTTGAAGGGGAAGCCTTCTCATCAGTGCTGTGTGGAACACAGAGAGGCAGGAGCTGGGCCAGGGATGATAGCTGCCTGGGCTTACAGACCTCTTAGCTGCTCGGGGTGAGCAGCTGGTTGGGAAGCCGCTCAACTACTGCTGATCAACATGTATGCTGAACAGCTTCTGTGTGTACCAAGTGTCTGATCTTCAGACACGCATGTGGAGAGCAGAGTTACGCTTAGATGTAGGAGCTGTCTGCTTCTCACTGGGCTTAGCATCGAGGTTGGGCTGTATTGAAACCCCGCCTCTGTGGCAGTCCTCTTGAGTTTGAACTTCAGACAGGCTTTGTTATACTCTGAGTCTGTCTGGCTGTCCCCATTGTAAACACTTTGAGTTCAAGGCCTACCTCTGGAACTTCTGTTAGTCACTGCTTTTCCCATAACACCTGGCTAATGCAAATGAGCGTTAGCGGGAGTTGCTGACTAGACTTGGCTCCGTTTAAAGGGTATTCATTAAGTTCATTTTTCATGGAGAACCTTTGTAAATGCAGAACTGGAAAAGAACAGGGTCCTTTCATACAAAAATTTCGTATTTTAAAATCTCAGCTGCAAACGGGTAGGATATTTGGGACCTGCTGGGAATAAAGCTCTGCTTTGTGAGGTTATATGTGGACATTTTAAGAGATGAACTTAAACAAATGATTTGTGCTAACAAACATTTTTAGTTTCTTCAAAGGTCATTTCTAAATGGCTACTGGTGGATGTCACTTTCTGTAGAGCTGGCTTTTCACTGTACCAAAGACATCATATACTTTGCCTTCTGTATGTACAGGCTCCTGGTCCTGGAATTCAACCAAATGAAGGTTAAAATTATTCTAGGCAAAGCTGCATCTATGCTCAAAAAGTCCAGGCCTACATTTCTGTAATTTTCCTCATAATAACACAATATAGCTTCCTATGCAGCATTCAATATTTTAATATATGTTATGTTAGACACTGTATTTCATTTAGCAGTGATTTAATGCACAGTGGAAGACACGTGCAGGTTTTAGGCAAATGTGATGTCATTCTGTGTGAAGGTGCACCTTGAATATTCAGATTTAGATACCTTACCTGGTCAAGGATCTAGAGCACTCCAGCCTTGGTGACGAAGGGCACCTGTATGTGTTTTCCTGGAGTCACAGACAATATGGTATGGGAAACGTTACTTGTAGGCATATAACACAGGTTTGTAAGGAGGAGAGACAAAAACAATATCAGCCTTACATATTTGTAGTGAGGAGAAATATAATTTTAATTCCATTATCAAAGGCTGTCAGGCCCCTAATTAAATTTTTCTTTTCTTATTCCCTTGCCCAAAGCTTTCAATTCTGTTTTATAAATAGAAGACTGTACCGCCATTCTCCCCATAGAAACAACCAGTTAACAATTAATAATTAATCTTACCAGGGCACCATTCTTGATGGGTTTTGTGGTGATCAAACTAGGCATGAGGGATTAAGACAGAGGGAAAACATTGCATAAAAACATATTGTTGAGTCAACTTTGTGAATACACGTGAATACATGGAGATGATTAGGCTTCTGTTAAGTTTTTGATGTCACGTGTATATTCATATTTATTAATAGGCTTTTTAAAAGAGCAGTTTTATATTCACAGCACAATTGTGGAGGAAGTCCAGATAGTTTTCCCAACATCTGTCTCATGCCTACTTGCACCTCCCTGTTTATGAGCACATCCTCGCATGAATGGGGCATTTGTTACTGTTGCAGACCGGAAACCGAGGCACTGTTAGCACCTAGCTCCATGGTTGGCCTTAGGCTCTGCTCTTGCTATGGCTGTGGTATGGGATTAAATACACTGCCATTGTAATGTGTGCAGAACAGACTCACTGCTGCTGTATTCAACTTGTTTGCCTCCTCCCCCCTCCACCCCCCCCCTCCCTATGCTTCACTCCCACTGATCTTTTAAACTTTTGTTTTGTTTCTATGGTTTTGCCTTTTCTAGAATGTCACTTAGATGGACAGGTTCAGGATGTAACCGTCTCAGATTGACTTCTCTTGCTTAGTGATATGCATTGAAGGTCACTTCATGTAGTTTTTGCTGATAGTTAATTCTCTCCCTCTCCCTCTCCCTTCCCTCTCCCTCTCCTCTCCCTCTCCCTCTCCCTCTCCTCTCCCTCTCCCTCTCCCTCTCCCTCTCCCTCTCTCTCCCTCTCCCCTCCCCCTCCCTCTCCCTCTCCCTCCCCTCCCCCTCCCCCTCCTCCCCTTCCCCTCCCCCTCTCCCTTCTCCCTTTCCCTCTCCCTTTCCCTCTCCCTCTCTTTCCTGCCTCCCTTTCCCCTTTCTCCTCTTCCCTCTCCTCCCCCACCCTTTCCTTTCCTAAATAAAGGTTTTGTAAAATGAAAATCAAATGGAGGAATGACATCACAGTCTCAGAGACACATATACATGAAATTTAGAATCATGTAGGAAACAAATCTCAGGGCCTTATCTGTGAGGACATTTCCAGAAAAGTAAGATTCTGAGCTCCCCCTGTTCAGACAATCACTGGGGTCTCTTCTATCATGATCCTAGTTATGGAATTACTAGCAAAGAGGCCATCGTGGCACTTACCAGTTATTTGGATTTAGAAAATTCCTGACCCTTCCTGAACTGTAACACTTCTTTCTCAAGAGAGTTTGGTAATGTTGTATTGGGTCATCACACACGCTCTTACCAGGGAGCTGTTGAGTGACTGAACTTTCCAAATGAGCTTGTGGGTCTCAGGGTACCTTCTCTCAGACTTCCATTGAATTCCAGGAAGGCTGACCACAGCGACCCCAAAAGACAGGAAGAAGTGTTTGTCTAGTAACTGATAATCACCCCAATTAATTAATCAAGCCAATTAATTTTCATTTGTGGTTCCTTCTCTCAATACATTGATTAAAGATATACACCAGTGATTGTAATAACATCTCCTAACACCATCTAGTGTGCCGACAACATGGTATGCCATTCCCTTTTCTGATGGATGAAAGGCAGTGGCCGTAAGATTTATTTTAAGTCTTTTATATTTTTGTGTTTATTATTAATTTTTTCATTGTTTTGGCAATGCTGGTGGAAAGGTGATCAGATTGGAACAGAACATAAAGGTAATGATAGGAACTTAAGCTAGACTTTAATCATAATGATTACTGCATTTTTAGAATAAATTTTCATTATGTTCCTAGATATTTCACCTGTTTATGAGTTCCAGTGGATGTATTGGATATTTGATGAAGTCATAAGATTAGCATCTTCATAGATGCCAGTGTTCCTTGTGGCTGCTGAGGCACAGTTTTGGAGAGGGACTGATACTAAGATGCACTGTGTGCCCCAGTTTCATTCATGTCTCCGAGGGAAACTGAGTCAAAGGACTTGTATGATCCAGTTATGATTTCATAGGTTCAGAGCTGAATCGAGACCACTATAAAGAGTAAAGCATTGGCCGTGGCACTGATATCTGCTCAAGATGACTGTGCTGTGTACTGCAGTCCCTTGTTTCTATCCTGATTTGCCTGTGGGTTTGGGCAGCACTCTGAGTTCATGAGCTATCTTACAATGCCGCTAAAGACAGGCAGAATGTCTGTTATAAACTCTAGTTCATCTAGAAGAAAACAGTAGAAAGGCAGGCTTACATGGTCATGGAGACACCAGCAATATGGGCTGTAGTCTGGCTGCCACTTACCAACTCTAAGAGAATTTGAAAAAAGTCTCACATGAAGTACATTGGTTAATGTCAATAATTCTGTCCCCTGGGCTGGTACCTGAGTCCTCTGTACATAGGTTTTCTCCGAGATAGTACAGGTAGAGCTCAGGGAAGAGGGAAGGCTACATTCTGGTGTTAGTCATCTGCCTCATAACTTTGCAGAGAACTGTTTTGAAAGCTGCCTTTGACTTGTCACCCCAGCCTGTGATAGCAAAGTAACTACACACTGGCATTTGTTTATTTGTATATTCTGTACTTGCTTGAAAATCACTTTTGATAGCATATGAACTTGACAGTAAGGTTGAAAGGGTTTTCTTTTTCTTATCTTTTTTTTTTTCTGACGCTTCCTAAAAGAAGTGGTAGGTCACACAAAAGAAAGAAAGAGCTGTCATCTATTGTCACCTTTCTTATTACTAGACATTTGATTTATGTTCCTCAGAAGTTGCACTGTAAAGATGAACTGGGCTAAAGCAAAGCTTGGGTCAATTTAAATTAGATGTACTGTCCTTGTCTTTGCGTCTCTTTGCTGTGTGTGGTCTTTTGTAAAGTCAAATTGGATATTTTTTTCCTTTAAACAATGTATACAAACTGTTATCATGGCCCTGTTCTTAAGTAAACAAGCAGAAGGAAAGACAATTTTATTTATTACATCTTTAATCATGTAAAAAAAGTTCAGATATTCTATATACTTTTGACTAGATAGGAATTCAGTTCATTTGGAAAAACAAGAGACAAATTCTTTTCTCCAGTTACAAGTCCTTTGTGTGCCTGTTTCGGATAGCTTGTTAAATGCCTTGCTTGTGTATTGTAGCAAGAAGAGAGACATCCGCAGCATTGGAACCACAGGCCCATGGACTAAGGATGCTGCTAATGAACATTCAGTATCACATAGTCAGAAAGTAGAAATTTTGATAGGTCCACTTACAGCTAATATTCACTTGGGCATCCTGCTAGATAGAAATTTTCACTTTGAATGACACTGTTAGAAATAATATGCCCATCAATATGCAGTTTATAACAGCCATTCCCACTCAGAGCTCTTTCTGCTCTCCTCAGAGTCTCTCTTCAAGAATCCTTTTGTTTTAAGTGTTAAACACCTACTTCACTTTAGCCGATTCCGTCTGATTCTTTTCTGACCATGCTATTTGAAGAGCAATTTTCCTCCCGATTCCTGATGCTCATGGTGAAGTATTGAGGATTGGATGCGTTCACAGCATAATTGACCATTTCTGGCACATTCTGTCTTAGTAAAAATACATTTATTACCACCTCTCTGAAGTTCCTGGGCTTCTACCCACCTTATATTTGTGTCCTGCACAGGGCCTGTGTCCTAGGAAGAATTCTGAGGGTAAATGCTCTATTTTATTTGGCATCCTGACATTTTCTACCCTTTGCCCCATTTTTTCTTAGGATGAAAGAAACTTTTGTGCCTGAGGCCTAGTATAACACCTGCTATTTAGTGATTATCCTGAAAACAGGTTTTATGGAAAAAAAAAAAACCTAACGTTTTGTTCTATTTTGAACTATTTTCATTTGGACCCGAGGAAGCATGCTGGTAGCTCCATTCTCTCTTCACATCCAGTGTCTCCCACCTGGGCCAGAGCTGCAGGAGGACACACCTCTATACAATGACTAGTCGAAGAATGTCCCAGAGCCTTCCAAGAAATGACATGCAAATCGACCCGTGATCTCAGCCTATTTAGAGACGCCATAGTTTTGAAAATGTTAACTGACCCCCCTCTATAACTAACCACAAAATAAGTAGCGGCCAGAAATGGCACCAGTCAAGTTAGCAAAACACTGAACATCTCAAGGATGGGAATTTTTTTTTTTTTTTTTTTTGAGGATCAGAGAGTATAGACTCAACAAATAGAGCAACTAGAAAATAGTTCGTATTAAAATTCAGCCCTGAAGTATTGTCAGCGCTGTCTCGCATTCCCCTTCCATGATCTTTTAACCCAATGATGTATTTCAGATGTTACAATTGTGTTTATTTTCAGACACATATCATTCTTAACAATAGCAAGTAAATATGTGATGTGCCGCACACATGCACTACGAGAGAGTCAGACCTGAACCAGCAACAGCTCTTACCTAGGCGTGTGCCACATGCCCTGTGGCAACAGATGCACGGTGACATTAGTCATTGATTTGACTCATCTGAGGGCAGGAGTGCGTGACATCCCACACAAAGAGCGTCATACAGAGCGACAGTGCATTACTAACGATGGACATTAGGTCTGCATTCTTCCCTGGGAGCTTTCCTGGCTAAGGCCGGTTAGTGATGTGGATTCACGTCTTTAGATGGCTCTTGACATCTTGTAGAGTGTATTAAGGCCTGCATCGTTCCATGGGTACTTTCCTGGGTAATGTATGGTGATGTGAAATCACAGTTTTTAACTGGCCCTTATACATCTCAAACATACATCATGCATACATGTATGATGTACAGTGATGTGATCTTGGGGGTGCTGTTATTATGTTTTCCTCTCGTTTTCTGTGTACATGGCTGTGCTGATGCAGGGATATCTGGCAGTCTGAAGTGGATGATCTTACACAAAATAGTGTAAGTGGGGGTAGCATCACCTTCTCACCTCCTTTCCCTTCTGATAGCTCCTTCTCCCTCTTCCTCACCTCTGCTGCAGAGTTCAATCACCTATACGGGTTTCTTCACACATTCTGCCTACTCTTGTACTCTGAAACCTTTATTCGCACACTCTACTATGTCTGTTTCATTTATATATTATTTCTTTCCATCTATTCCTTCTGTTCTTCCTCCCAAACCATCTATTCCCATAGATTCTGTAGCTCACCCAGCCCCCTTGTCTTCTAGTCTTTCTTTTATCTTGCAGCAAGTCAACTTGACAGTTTGATGTGTTCCTGTAATTTAACCTTGGAATTTCAGTTTTATTTAGTTGTCAATATTCTTATTCTGTGACTTTTAAAAACACTCTTACCTCCACTGTAGTCTTCTGTCTTTCCCATATGCAGTGTGCTGCCTCAAACATCTAAACATACCAAACATGCTGTTTTGGGGTCTCCTGGCCTCTGTTTCAACTGTTCAGCCCCATTTCATCTCATCAGCCTTTGTTCATGTTGACGCTGATTTTCCTAAAACCCTTGAGAGCTTTTTACCTGTCTCCAGGCAGCTTTTCTTCCCCTGCAGTTAGTGTTCATTGACTTATCATGCAGGAGCTGATTTCGTGGCAAGTTCCCCTTTCATCACCCATCAGTCACCTCGGCCCTCGCTGCAGGTTTACTCCAGGTACTTACACTGCTGCTCTATCTGGACAGCTCTGGACACCAGATGCGTGCGATAGGCATCCTTGCTTAGAGGTTCTGGATGTGGTCCCCTGATTACAGTGGCTGTTTATCTTGGTCATTGTTTCCTAGGTGTCTAAATTTAGAGCGTTTTGGAGGCAGTGCCGCTTTTCCTAGCAGCCTTTCGGTTCCAGTGTGAGGATGTGGTTTCTCTGTTGAGTGGCCTGCTCTCTGCCATCTTTTGGAAATCACTCATGATTTCTAGCCACGTGGCACTTTCTCTTTACCCTCTTTGTTTTATTCTCAAAGCATCTGTCCTTCTAGACATTGCCAGGGTCCTGTGTAGGGAAGAAGAGTAAGTCCTGTGTTCAGACAGTTGTGATTACCTCCCTCCGTGCCAGGTTTCTGACCGACAGGATCCCCACAGTCTCCATCATGCACCATGTAATACAGGGCCCTCAGGGTTCCAGTTCCAGTAAACAATGAGTAATTGTGTTAGCATAAAACTGATTTATGTTTATGCTTAGAAAATCTCTCTAAAGTTTACATTTACCCTCCCCCATTCCCGCAAAAGCTGTTGTTTATCTGAAATCAAATCCTGTATTTCTACTTGCTGTGACCATGACCCAGCAGCCATGACCATATGTGGAACAGTTGCTCCTGACTCCAGAGGTCCTTGTGCTTGGGGAAGGGGGCAGAGAAGAATACGACCTATATTTCAGAGTCTTCAAAGAATCCCAGCCAGCAGCCCTATTGATATAATCCACCAGGGACCATGATCATGTGAAACTTAGTTCAACCAAGGCTGACTTGCCTGGTATAGATGAATCTCTTAATGCTGACTTCAAAGTGACCTGTAGAATTGCTTAATGACATTGAACTGTGAGTTGATTTCTTATGATCAACATACTGACACTTGACCATGAGTAATGTGTATAATGTTGTAGACCCTACTGAGTTGGTGCCTAGCTTGGAATATAAAAATTTTCTTCTGTAGAATTATTAAAAGATGTTCTTAAATTGCATGGATATTATTCCCATTTAGTGCCATGAATATCAAAGCTGTTGAATGTTGAGTAAGACAGCTAGCAAACTAGCTATTTGCTTACAGCCTCCTGATGCCACTCTGAGTGAGAGCCACTTTGTTAAAATGGAGAACTTTTTATACAGTTTTTTTTTTTATTGCCCTGAATGTGTGGCCAATGAAATAGTAATTGCAGCTAATTGCTGTTGATATTCTTGTCAAATGATCATAAAAGCTATAAACAAAGCTTCCACTTTTTAATGAGGGACATTGCCTTAATCTTTGAAAAGAATTCCTATGTGGCTATTAACAATTATTTTTCTTTTGACCGCATAGAGTGATAGGAATTACTTTGCTTTCTTTGCTTTTCTTCAGATTTGATTCTTTCTGTGCCGTTTCAGGTATAAAACTGTGTGATTCAAAGGCTTACGTAAAACACACGGGAAAGTGGAGGAGAAATAGGGTTCCGAATTGTGTTGTCCGCCTTTTCAGCTCATTCTGAAGTGGGTTGTGGTTACCTTTTCCAGGCGTTCCTTCCCCCATATTTCTCTTGGTTTGGGTATGTAGTATAGATTCTTTATGGGCATTTCCCACCTTTTTGTGCAGGGAGGGCTGCTCATGATTTTGCTGTGCAGGATGGTTTCTGTGCAGAGGCTCATTTGGCACTTCTTGGCTGCAGTCTTATGTGTCTTTCCTCTGAACATGAGTATAAGCCAGGCCTGGGGTTCCTAGATGTCTTATGAGCATGGATGAAGAGCTATTTGCATCACTAAGATAGTAGACGCAAAATAGAGAAAGAAGATGTTGAGAGACAAAAAAGTAAAAAAAAATGTAGGCGGGGCTGTAAAGAAGAGGAGAAGGGATATCCAATTCTGGAGAGAACAGTAGAGAAAAAGATGGACCAAGGACACAGTTGATAAAGCCTGAGAGTGTCAGAAGGGCAACTATTTGTCAGTTAAAGACAGTGACAAGTCATCTCTTACAGTTCATGTTTATGCCTTGAAATTAGTGGCGTGATAATTTCACACAGAATTTAACATAATGGCGTTGTCACAGAGGAAGCAGAAGAAGCAGGCTTTAAGGGTATTTATTGAAGCCATTGTGTGCTCCTTAGGAGAGGTTTCAATCTCATGACTTTAGTAAAGCTACCCAAAGAGATTAAGGGGAGCAGCTTCATGTAATTTCTAAGAATAAATAATCAGAAAAGCCCAGTAGTGTCAATGTGTGCTATGTGATTTTTCCTAGGGGGATGTGTGATTTTCTTATGGAGTACCAACAAAGAATCTTTATCCCATGTAGGACACCAATGACAGACCAAAGAAACAGTTTTACCCATTTATTAATGACCAAGAAGCACAACTCTTCCAGTGTCTAGTATCTTACCCTAGATGAACATTAACCTATAGCCGTTACCCACATCCAGAAGACTTGATTTCTATTTTCCTCTCATTCCTCAATTGAAATTTATTTGCTTTGGATACCATTCCTGTAAAAATTCTGTCCTGTTTTGGAAAACCTCTCATTATCCTTCTAAGACACCATGATTGTGTTGACAGAACAGAATGGTTTTCCCTTTGCCACATTGGAAGACAGGGGTCTCCTGTAGGATAAATCTGTAACTTAAATGAACAGAACTTGTGGCCCTCAGCTCTGTGTGTTTTAATCAGTGTCCCCATCTCTAGGTGACTGACCTTGTTGATGGATTGGGAGAGAAGGAGAGAGGAGGAGGAGGGAGGTATGGGGTGAGTGAGGAAGAGATTGAGAGAAAGGGAGGGGAGAGAGACAATAGGAGAGAGGGAGGGAGGGAAGGAGAGAGAGGGGGAGGGAGATATGGGGTTAATAACAAAGACAGGTATTTATGGGTCAGTGAAGTGAAGCTCCCATGTTTTATTTAGAGAGCTAGTCTTTAATTTCAGTGAAATAAACATGTTTTTGAGAGATAATTCCTGCTGGATTCAGTGTCACCAGAGAGGCTGTGATGGATACCCATGTACATTAGCAACTGCTCTTCCTGTGGTAGCTCTGCACTGTGTGTGTTGAGGAGAACAGGGCACAGTCAAGGGACTTTGTCATTAGACACTTGCCAGAGGAATTTCAATGAGTTCCTGGTCTAGGTATCTGTCTGTGGTCAGGCCTTATAGGCACCTCCGATTATTATAAAAATCAGGCCTCTGAACAAGTGAGCAGGATTTCACAAACTAAAAGAGAAACAATATTTAAATAAAAATAAAAAAGAGAAAAAGGGGGAAAGAAGTAGACAGAGAAAGTACAAATGGAGGAATGGAAACTCCAAGTGACAAGAAAAAAAAAACTCTTTAATTTCTAAAATTAAAATTTAATTTTAATTTCTTTCTTTAATTTCTTGCTCCCAAAGAGCAGGACTAACCAAGTTCTGATGGTCTTTTCTTCTTAGTGGGGACCCCCCACCCCTCAGGCAGGTTTATTAACTGTTAACAGTAAGTGATACAGACTTGTTCTACCACATGACCCTGGACAATACTGACACCAGGTAGGGCCACAGGAAGTTTCCTAAGCTGTGAGCAAACTATACACAGGAGGGATGGCTTCGCTGCTGCCGAGTGCATTTTCACCTGTCATCCAGTCTCAGAGTTGCCAGGGGATTGGGACTGTTTGTCACTAAGAGTAATACACAGAATTTCTACCTGACGATGGCTCTAAATTTTACCTGGTTAATTCATCCCCATTTGGGCCTCGGTTGAGGAAGGGAACTGAGAAAGCAGAGGAGTCCAGAAGACCCCAGCCTGAGGACTAATTTACAGGCCTCTCCAACGGTCAGTCCGTTCCAGGGAAAGTGTGTGAATTACGAGCCTGCTGCTCCCAGAAGTCCATATCCTCTGCCTCTTCAGGCTCCAGGACCACTGCACTGCACAGTTTCCATCTGAAAGGCAGTAAGAGCTGATTTGTGATGTACAGTTTTCCTGATTAATTGAAGAATATGCATGGCTTATTCATATTCCCCAAAGCAGGGTCGCCACCAAAAAATGCACCTAATTGGTTAAATAAATAACTCCAAGTTTCTCTGCCTGCAGCCTTTCCTTTATTGAATTATTAATGCTGTGTCCCCTCTAGATCAGCCGCAGCTAATGACTGGTTTGCCTCCAGCGGTTAATATTCTCCAATCAGTTGTAAATTGTCCTGATGACTTACTTTGCTAACGTGTAGCTTACATTATTGGCTCAGCTTTCAAAATGGCTTGGGATTCAAGAGCATCGTAAAAATTAAGCTATTTTCAGCATTGTAATATTTTTTTGTACTGAGTATAAAATATATCTAGTGGCTTTCTAATAGTCTACACGAATACTTCTTACCCAGGGCTCCTTTTCTCCCAAGAGTTGTGTTGAAATGAATGTCTAGAGACAGTTCTCATTGTCATAGCTTGTGAGTAGGTGTGGTATTAAGTTCTTCCAACTAGTGGAGAGTGTACAGTCCTCCATAAAAGAGAACTTTGTGGGGTTGGGGTGGGGAGAGGCAAGAGGGGGCTGTGGATCTAGGAGGAGTTGGGGGAGGGGTGAGTAGGATCAAAACGCATTGTACAAGGTTCTCAAAGAACTCATAAAGAATTTAAAACATCTGCAATGCCGGGGCTGAGAACTTTGTTCTAAGTTGATTCTAAAGGCAGAGATGGACATTTGTTTATTGTTTGACTCAAGCAGTATTTTATGAGTACCCACTATGCTGTGTGCTGTGTTGTTTTCATCTGCTTTACCCGTTCTCAGCATCTCCTGATGGAAGGAGCTCAAGCAAGAGCAAAGCCATCACCAGGGTGCTCCACAACCCGAAGTGCTCCACATGTACTCTGTTCATGTGTCATACCAGGGAGTGAAGCAGAGACAAGTTGTGTATCAGATGTCTGAGATACTTAGGGCAGAAGTGCCTCTGATGGACTTTGAAATATTAACGTAAGAATAGTGAGATGTCTTGGGGATGGCACCCAGGTCTGAATTTGGTATTCATGTATGTTCCACATACATCTCAAACCCAGATCTTGAAGGTAATTTGATACAGTATTTTTGGTGTACCTGTCTTTTGAATAGAACCTTCACACGACGTCAAGTATGGAGTTTTCCACTGTGGTATCCTGTGTGTGCCCAAATAGTTTTGTAGGAACTTGGATAAAGGATACACCATTTAACCTGGAGAGGAATTTTATGTCATATCAAGAAGATGTACTATTGTTAAGAATAACCACTTCTATTATGAGGTCACATTAATAGTTCCATGGATGAGTGGTTTTCTAACTATACAACATTCCTACAACGTTCATTGCAAACAAGTGTCAGAAATGTCAAGCCACGTGTCTGTCCCGCTGTCCAGGATTCTGGTGTCCTGTATTCCTGACTAAGGAACTCTGCTGCTGCTGCTGCTGCTGATAATGGATCTTTTTATTGAGCTCATTAAAAGCTATGATGAAGAAAGATGGAGAAGTAGACCAACTGACATCATGAGCACATTTAAAAAACAATAAATGATGCTGCACAGGAAGAGTTAGGCCAACTTGGCTGGACAGACAGAGGCTGTGTGTGATTGTGTGTGATCGGAGCACTCTCTGATGGAGAGAGCTAAGCCTGCATAGCCTACAGGCCAGAGGCTTCTTTCCAACACCGCCTCAAAGTCCATCAAGGAGGGTCCCCTCAGCAGCTGTTACCCCAGTTTGTGATGATTACCATTCTGACTGGGATGAGGTCATCCCAAAGCAGTTTGATTTTCATTTCCTCTATGACTAGGCATATTGGACACTTGAATAATGTTATTGGCCACCTATGTATTTTTTCTCTTGAGGACTATCTAGTTATTAACCCATTTATTGATTGGTATTATTTCCCTGGTGTTGAGTTTTTGAAATTCTTTATAAATTCTGGGTTATTTAGCTCTGTCTGAAGTGTAGCTGGCAATAGATTTTTCCTATTCTGTAGGATGGTTGATGTTTCTTTCGCTGTGAAGAAATGTTCAAAGTTCATATGGCCCTCTCTGCTGATCCATGGGGATGAATCCTTTGCCACTCAAATTCTCTTCAGAAAGAGCTTGCCTACTTCAGTGTCTTGAATAAATTCTGCATGTCTCACTTTGTATTTTTAGTATTTCACATCTTAAGTTAAAGCCCTTGTTCCACTTTGAGTTGATTTTTGTACAAGCTAACAATGTTAGTCTAGTTTCATTGTTCTAAAGGAGGAGATTCAATTTTGCCAGCCCCATTTGTTTAATAGGCAATCTCTCTTTTTCTTCCCCCATTGTATGCTTTCTTCACTTTTGTTAAAAATTAGATGGCCATAGTTTTGTTGAGTTATAGTTGCTATATTATGTTTCCTTAGTCAGATTATCTGTTACCATGTTACCATGCATGTTACCACATGTGTTTGTTACCATGTTACCATGCATGTTACCACATGTGTTTTTTACCATGTCCCCAAGCATGTTACCACATGTTTTGTTACCATGTCCCCATGCATGTTACCACATGTGTTGTTACCATGTCCCCATGCATGTTACCACATGTGTTTGTTACCATGTTACCATGCATGTTACCACATGTGTTTGTTACCATGTCCCCATGCATGTTACACATGTGTTTGTTACATGTCCCCATGCATGTACCACATGTGTTTGTTACCATGTCCCATGCATGTTACCAGCATGTGTTTGTCAGTCTACTCTATAGTAAATTTGAGGTCAGGTATAGTGATAACTCCACAACTGTGTTCACTCCTTAGGACAGCTTTGCTATGTGTGACCTTTTGTTTTACATATGAAGTCTTGAGGTTTTTTTTTTTTATAATATATGGAAATGATCTGAAATATGCTTTGGAATTTTGATGAGTATTCATTTTCATTGAATTTGCAGATTATTCTTTTAAAACTATATAAGATCATCTATACTCTGCTATTTGATGTGTAAAAGCATGAAGTAAAAATGCATTTCTATGTATGAAGTATGGTTTTAGAAAATTCAAAAGGGAATACAAAAAGCGAGTGACAATAGGAGAAAGGGGCCAGCCTTGTGCAGATAGAGACTTACAACAACGGGACAAAACAGCCAGCCTTATAAATATAGAAATACATGTTGCCTTTCAACCATAATACTGGCAAAGGAAAACAGTTTAAATAAAAGAATACACTAACAGGCGAAGTGAGCATGTGTACCAGAATTAGTGTGCACATGACAACCAGTGATGGACAGACATTAATAGAGCCTCAGTTCTGCTTGTAGGAATTTACTCCCCATAAATACCCACCTAATTTTGCAAGAGCACATGCCTGTGGCTTTTTAAAGTTTTACAAGTAGAAAACATCCTAAATGCCCATAAATAGGTTTCTGGTTAAATTAAGTAAGATGCAATAAAGTTCCTACAGAGACCAGGAGACTCACTTCTATAAACATCAAAGCAGAGGGTGGCATGTTGATAAACTGATGTCGATAAACGTGATGAGCACCTGTAGCCTCCCAGATCTTGGTATACTTTGGGCTGCATGAACACACATGGGTGTGTCTGAGAAAATGAGCATCAATCTATTTTCATTTTCTGCACCTGGAAAGTGATCTGGATTTGGAAGGATGAAGAAATGTGGGATTGATTTTAATTTTTATAGATTCTACTATTAAAGTCAACTCATCAATGCAAAAAAATTAATAATAAGCTCATTTATTGAACATCAGTTAATTTCCATGTCCTCTGATTATGTATGAGCATGATGTTGGGTGCTTTCAACAGTAGTCATTGTTCATGTTTGCATCATCTTAGAATTTTGGATTCTCACTCTTGACAATTAAGCTAATATAAAATAAAAGGATTTGTGGAGGTGAAATCATCATACATATTTCTAAAACTGCTTAAAATATTGTGATATGCTAAGCAAATATCTTTAAAGCACCCCCCCCCCATTAAACATACATTACATGTCCTGGTTTGAAATGTTCAGATCAAAAATTGTGTCCACCAGCGTCTACCTTGGTGTATACCATGATTTGATCCTGTCTACATTTTGAAAGTTTTGGAACAGATAACAAATAAACCTGAGGTGCAGGTTGTGAGGGAATCTGCATGGTGACAAAACTATGACAGCCACCCTAAGAGCATGAAAAACGGAGAAGGGCCAGAGGCGTGGATTCTCTCAGGTAAAGTCCTTCATGCATGAGAAGGTTCAGTGTATTTAAAACTAGTAGCCTGCTGAGCACAGTATTCCAAAACCTTAATCTAAGCACCCTGGAGGAGAGGTATGCAGATTTCTGTGAGCTCAAGGCTAGTCTGGCCCACATAGGGAGCTCCAGGTCAACCAAGGCTACACAGTGAGAGGCTAGACAGTGAGATCTTATCTCAAAACAACAAAATAAAATAAAATCAAGAGCAAGAACAATACAGGGTCTTGACTGTCTTGGTGAGGAGGTAAAGGCAGCAGAGGTAGGCAGGGGTCACATGACAGGAGAATGTGTGGATCTGGGGAGTCCTTCACTGACTCTTCATTGATAACCCCTGCAGGATAGGAAGAGCCATTTCTCTCTTGGTAGTGAACACGTATTAAGATGATTGTCAATATCCCATGGACTCTGACATGATGAAGATGGCTCCTATTGTACCTTGTCCATGGTTGGGTAGATATTTCTTTCCAGAGTCCTTAGTGTATTCCAGAGTCCTTAATCTTTTGTAGAGCCTGATCAAATATTTCTGGTCAAATATCAGATTTCTAATAACGGAGGAAATGAATGTGCTTCTTGGATGTTCTATTAACTCTCAGTCTTTTTTGAGATTCCTACGACTTGGTGGGAAGGTCCTTCCTTTCCTTGGCTCATCTACCCGAGCTGGCATCCCTAGGCTGTGTGGCTCTGGTGAAACTCTGCTAACCCAGCAGAGGTGTTTGTTTAGCCTTGAGTTCTGGCTCAGACGTTTCTGACTGCTGTATGAGAAGTTGGCCTCACTGGGAATCCAGCAAAGACTTTTGGGTTATCAGAACTCATTGATTAGTCTGATTATTGGGAACCAGTCCAAGAGAGTCAGTTTTGCCCCTTCTAAGGCTGATGAATTAGTGCCTCCTCTATCACTACTGTTTCTTACATTAAACTCCAGGATTTTTGTTTCTTTTGAGAAAAGAAGTGTATGATGTGGACCTCACTTCCTCTGTAAGAAACAGTGGCCTGTCCTTGACTCTGACACTCCCCGCTTGCTGAATGGCCTGCCTTTTCGCCAGCACATTTGAGGTTTGACTTGTCACTGAGGGAGTCTCACCTTGGGGATCTCTGTTTTTCCAGTATCTTCATTCCTGTCTGGCTGATCCGGTTCCTTTCTGAATTATGGTAGTGTAGCAGGTCTTAGCCCAGGTGCTGACCCATCGCGGCCCTGTGTTGAGTATCATCTGCTCCAGAGGCCTTCATGCCAGTCTGCCTCGGCTGTGCTGACCACGGTCCTGGACATGCTGTATCTATCCTTCCTTAGTTGTGTCTTACCCTCATCCACGAGCCTTCTCTTTGGTCTCTGATGGCTCCCTTTCTTTTGTGTCTTCTTTTCCTTTCTCCCCATTGTACACCTGAGGCCAGACTCTGGCTTTGGATTTCTCACCAGTCATAAGATGGTTGCCTCATGTTGTCCCTGTTATATGCCATGAGGAGACAATAAGTCTTACTGGTCTTTACTGGGCCTATTGGTTTGTTAGTATTCTCCTTAGGCACTATTTGGGGATGAGGAGCTGAAAGATGCCATGTGACATGAATATTAAGTAGACATTAAAAATCTTACTTTGGAAGGATTCACACTGTATTCATGGGAGTGTGTCTTATGTGAATCTCATCCAATAAATACAAACAACATAAATGTACTTTATGTATACCATACACACATGCATTTCTAAAATCAAGTATAATAGGGAGTGGATAAGAAAAAAGTGTAGAATCATAACAAAACCAGCCTTTATTGGTCAGATTATAGATTTTTTTTCCTTTTAGAAAAGTCTCTACATATACACACAACTCTTATATTTGAAGGGAAATAGAGCTAGGAAGGCATTAATAAAATATCTGCATTTGAACAGAAAGTATCGGTATGCCGGACTGCTCTGGTCTCTTCCAACACTCCTCTCCCTCTTGATCTGCTCTGCATTTTCATTGGCTGTTGCCCCAGTTGAGTTGAGAATTCCTCTATGTTGTCCAAGCAACACAGGGAGATGATAAAGACTGTATGGGCTCACTGTGTCCTTTGAAAGCAGAGCAGTCACCTTCCATTGCATTTATGCTCAGCCCGGAATTAGTTCTCAGAATCATACAACCCTACCAGGGGTGCCGCATAATAACACGAACCCTAAACCAAAGGGATTCCAGAACACCAGGGGATACCCTTCCTACAGCCCCAAGAGCCAAGAGTCATGTAGGAGACAAGAGAGAAACAAGGCACTGCTATCCTTTACAGAAATGTTCACAGAATGGACACTTCTGGAAAAGATAGGGTGTTTCCATTTTGAGAGGCAGAAACGAAGAGTGACCTGTTTTTTCCTTAAAATTAAAAAAATATTTGTAATAATTTGCATTGTAGGTCCTTCACCCTGGCAGCATCCAGTCACTCAAGGGTGCTAAAGTTTTCTTTCTACTTTTTCTGCATTCTTTCTTCAAGCAAAACTGAAAGTGAAAACACACCACAGAGCATTTAATTCTGAGCAAATGAGTTTGCTTGCAACTGTGATTTGCCACACGGTGTAACAAGTCTTCTGAGAGGGGGTCCACACCGTCTCTTTGCTGAGAAGTCTCTTGGTTGGAACATTTACCATAAAACTACTCATTTCTAAGACCTGAGGATACATGTTTTAGATATTTCAAAAAAAATCTCACTTTTTTTCCTAATTAGACAATAGCCATGACATTTAAAGATATGGTTTGAGTTTTCTAGAGGATCATCTAGAAAGATCAAACTCTTCTGCTTTTCTTCATTGGCCCCGGAACGTTCTAGTCTTGTGGTTCTTGGAAGATAGGCAGTGTTACGACTTTCCTGATGTAGAGACCGAGTGTGAGTGTGTGTGCCGGGCAGAGGATGGATTCTCTCTAGAGACCCCTGGCTAGGTCTTGCGGTGTTCCACTGGCAACCATTAATAGGATGGAGAAATTAGCACATGCTTTTAAGACCTTCTCCGTTGCTCTCTTTGAACCTCTCATTTCAGCCTTTGCTCAGACAGAGGAGCCTGGGGAACTGCTCCCCCTGTCCCTTGATGATGACTGTCCTCCTGTTCTCCATGCCTGAGCAGAAGCCGGGACCAGTTTCTCACTGAATATGTGACCACTTCAGCTTTCCTTTGTCTTTCTCCTCTGCCAACTACTCTGACTGGTGATATTTTCATCCTGATAATTATGATTCATATTTTGATTTTTTTAAAAGCCCGATTCATTCTTCAGCTCTGCTGACTTGGAATAATAAATCACTCATACCCGCATCAGTCCTACTGGGTCAGATCGTAGTGGAAAAAATGACCTCGAAATCTCCGTTCGCTCACACCACAGATGCTGTCGCTGATGGCCGGTTGGGAGTTGCGTGGTGTTCTGTGTGAGACTGACTGAGTGAGTGAACGCTGCCATTTGGTAGATTTTTGTGCGGCCACTGCAAACCAGACATTTGAATACTATTCACAGATTTGGGTGAAACTAGAGTAGCTGGAATTTTACATGATAGAGATGGACCGACATCATAAAACTATCCATTGTAACCTAGGGTCACATGCTCTGCAGAGATGACTCAATAGTATTTTCCTTTTGCCTTTTTTTTTTTTTTTTTTTTTTTTTGGTGTAATTCAGTAAGTTTTGACAATAAGTAAATATTCAGAAAATACTATAATTTATTTAAGGGAGAATTTTACAAAGCCGCACAATGAGAATTGTTTAGTACCTACACCTAAAGTTATCAGTTGTCCTGGAAAGACCTAGACTGTAGGAAATGCCATTGGGGGTGGACCCCCAGGGAGGCCCATCTGCTGCTAGAGACTTGCTGTCTTGGTGCTGGGTTCTCAGCATCTCAAGTCAGACTGCTCAATTAGCAAGTTACTAATGCTGAGTGTAAAGCCACAACACAAAACAATGGTACTTCTCTTCCAATTGGACTGTGGATGCTGACCTTTGTCTGTGTCTCCCGACTGCTGTAGGGGCAGCACATTAGTGAAGCAAGGGGAAGCTTGCTGTGTAAGTATGGACTGAGGACAAGTCATGCTGGCCTTTCCACTGCCTGAAGAAGCTTCCAGTCATTCCTTACACTCTACTTGGGAATCATCATCCCTCTTTACTTACCTGGCTCACTGGGGTGTTCTAATGATGAGTTGGAGTGAGGTTGTCAAAGGCTTTGAAGTTTTAGCGCCCTGAGTGGTATTAGTACTAAGAGAGCCGTAGAACTTTCATCCAGAGTGTTTCCCTATTTGTAATGTTTAGTAACTCCCTAGGTGGAACCAGCCTCTTGCAGGCCCAATGCCCCTGCAGGCTGAGGCCTGTCTAGATCCTACACCCACCTGGGCTTCTGCCTCTAGGCCCAGGATTGCTGCTGCCTGCCCCAGCTTGACTCTTTCTGCGTGACCCCAGGGGTGTGTTTACTAGATCCTGCTCAGGGGGAAGCCACCCAGGCTTGCAGTCATCAACTCCAGGCCAGGAAAACCTTTTAGGTAATTAGTGTACCTGCTATAGTATATATCCTTGAAATGTGACTGCCTGTCACCTTGGCACCTTCTTGTGAATGCTTTAGAGGTGGCTGTTGCTTGGTCAGTAACCTAGGAATAAATAGATGCTTTTCTGGCTGCAGAAAGTTTTGTTGCAACTTGTGATCCTGTTCTTGGCATCTTGATCCTTCTGTTTTTCATGTAAGAATGGCTCCCATTTTGTCTCCCCAAACACTTTTTGGCCACTGATGGTGTCTTTGCTGTCTGTCTAGGTACCGAGCAAGAGGAAAGACCTCTGCATTGCTATCTTAGCTTCCATCCCTCCCATCTGCCCACACCGATGATGATCTGAAACACACTGATCTCAAGAGCATTGTTTCTCACAGCCATGATACAGAGAGTATCTTAGACGCTCTCTTTGGGTATGAGTGGCTAGTAAGGCGAATGTTAAACTGTTAATGCTAAAGATGTAGGTGAAAATAAGTGTAGACAGAGCGTTGGCTGCCAACTATTATGACAGACGTTGCATTTAGTTGCTCGACTGTAACTAAAGAGCAAGACCATATTCATTTCACCACTCTCGGGTAGTTCATTTTCCTTGTCTTTTCCTACTTTCCCAAGAAGGAAATCTCAGAACCCTATTTTGAACTCTGCTCTTCTCTCTGGGTCAGACAGGTGCCCAGTTCTACCTTACAGGTTCTCCCATGTTTCTTCCATCCTCTTCAACCGTATTCACAGTCTGGCTATGACATCCTCCTTAGACCTCTTGGCCACTTTACTCCTTCTAGCTTATCCCTGCTTCCCAGTGTTGGCCCACCACTGTGCTTCCATTGTCCTGGGGTCTCACTCAGGTCTCTGTAACCTCAATTCCTCACTCTTCCTCTTTGGATAAAATGAGAAATGGACTTTCCTTGTTTGCATGGCCCTTTGGTGCCATCAAGAACAATTGTACTAGGTGAGTTACAGAGGGAGAGCCTTTGAGACCATTGCAACAAACGGTGAGATCAATATCAGCTGTACAGAAACAAAACTCAGGAACGAAATCTTTCAGACACAGATCCTACTGACAGAAAATATGGAAGGATGTCTGCAAGTGTTGATCTTGTCATTAGCCCATCTGAATTTGCTCCTGATGCCAACCAAAGGTTGACTCCTCTTGCCACCCCTCAAGGTTGAAGTACAGGCTGTCCTACCTTTTGTTGATAGTGATATTCCACAGGGGTGGCTCCTGGGTTCATGAGGAAAAGAGATATAGGTTGTATACTTGGCAGGAAGCTAGGGAAGGTTCTTATCCCAAAAAGGCAAGAGGAAGGATTTGCAATGGCAAGCTTTCTCAAGTAAGGGCTTAAGGAGAAGGAAAGCCAGGGGCTGGGGGTCAAGAAGATAGAAGATCCATTGTTGAGTTTATTGAATCTGAGAGGACCAGTGGAGCCATCTTGGTCGGTAGATGACATGATATAATTCTAGCTTTCCACCACAGTTTTAGGAGCACATTTTCTGTGACTTCAGGGTTGGGTTCATTCCTTTCCTAGTTCTAGACACTTCCAGATGTCACCTTGTCACTCTAGGGGTTGACTCATCCATTTGTCTCAGCAAATAGCATGCTGTACAGTGACTACCTGGCAGTCAGCCCATTGACTGTAATTGAAAATATTTACCATATTTTGACACATCATGGACCCATAAAGCACTTTCTTAAGAAGTGAGTACATTTCTACCAACAATTTCAAGTTAACAATGACATTTATTTTGGAAAAGATATTAAATTTTACCCCTTGGTAGTATTATCCTATTTTAAATAAGGTTATGATTCTCACATGAAAATTCAAGACATTCTCAAGTGTTGACTCACAGACAAGCAGAGAGTCATAGGAGTCTCTGGTAATCTGCATTCTCCAAGAATATCAATTGTCTTTCTCCCAACTCCTGAATCAGTGGGTCTAGGGTGGGCCTCTGACTCTACACTTCGACATTTCCTTAGTGATAGGATGGGAACCAGAACTTGTCATACAGCTTTGTAGTTCATTCTGGACGTAAGGACCTAAGACCTTGAAAACTAACAACTGTAATGAACTGTACTGTACTGAAAACTGTTTGAGAACACCTGTGATACTGAGCACTGTGGATACCTCTCCTTCAAGTGGCCCATCTATTTACATGGCCACTAACCATCACCAATAGCTGAAGATGGACAGGTGGGACATGCCACCTGTTTTAAATGAAACTCTGATCTCTCAAGACTAAGAATAGAACAGCAAACAGCAAGTGCTCACCTGTGAGACTGCTGGCAATGTCTCCCATGTTCTGGCTTCTACATAGAGTAGGCAGTGACGGTGAGCCTGCTTCATTGCCAGCACTGAAGCTGCAGCTGCCCAGTTGGCACTGGAGACTCCTCCCACTGAGGGTTTGCAACTTTAAATGGAGTGCAGAATTCTGTTTGCACTGTAATTTATCAAAAATCAAATTCAAAACAAGACACGGAGTTTTTAAAAATACATTGAACATGATGCTAAAAATGTGAAAAGATGTTAAAATTATTTCAAAATGATGGAAAAAAGAGGGTATGGGAGGGGGTAAATAGTTCAGAGCAGAAAGTACATGTCAACCCCTATCTGGGGACAGGAGTATTAACAGTGCCTACTTTGCTGTCTTTTCCAGGCAGGTGGGTTGCATCCCCCCTTGAAAAGATGAGAGTCCAACTTAGTTTGGGCTCTGTCTTCCTACATAACTGCTTATTCTCCAGGTCATTCAGGGTAGCAACAGACTGTTTCTGTGTTTCTGTGTTGGAAGATTTACTTTTGTACAGACTGAGCACAGTGCCTTTATTCAGGAGCAATTTTGTTTCCTTCAGGACCTTTTAAGCAATGTCTAATGACGTTTTTGTTGTCATGATTCAGGGCAGGGAAGTATTCTACTGGTATGGCAACAGTCCATCCATGGATGCTGCTTAACACGTAAAATGTACAGGAGAGACTCATTGTAAAATTATCTGGTGTCAAGTAATTTGGGTAGTGTGAGATTGAGAGACCTAGCTCTATTGTCACCGATTTTAAACACTGCCGTGGATTTGCCTCAGAGTCTAGCTGATGAACTGCTTCACAGCGTGTACAGCATTTCCCTTATTGCCACAAATCGCACACAGCAGGAGCACCGTCCGGCTCTCAAGTGCTCCTCCTCCCTCAGGGCCAGATGGGGAACACACTGCATCTAGGCTGGGCCATTCCATCTGTACACTGGGAAGAGCTTTCGTGCTCTCTGCATCTGTCACCAACAACCAGAGCACCTCAAATGTGCAATCCTTGGTTTTCTTGGAGCAGGGAGTACTGCTCTGGAGCAGAACAGAGCTGCCTTGGCCATGGTGGCCTCCGTGGCTTGGAACACCTGCTGAACCCATAATTTTGCTGCAAAATGAGAGTATCCATGTTTAGCCCCATAGAGACCTTTTGTTTTGTTTTTCTGCTTCATACCGTTTACATTCTGCCAGCTTTATTTTGTAGGAACCTGGGTCACTATGATTACTGCAGGGCTAGAAGAAAAGATCCTGTCTTGGTAGGTAGATTGCAACCAAGTTTACTTAAAAAAGAAACAAGTTGCTATGAAACTAATTTGTGATTCTTAGGAACTTCTTGTCCTCTTGACACCTTTCGGCTCAGGAGCTATTATCATACTTTGTTTGTTTTGCTTTTGCAAAATCTAAGCAACTATTTAAATGCAGTTAGTAACAAAATTCCCCTTCACCTGGTTATTTTAGGGAACTTTTGTTTATCACTGCTGTATAAGAAACTATTTTACTCTTGAGAATTTCTTTATTTGACTGTGTCCTCTAAAACAAAACTTTTCTGTGTAAAGTGAAGAGTCCTTGAACGCATTGATGGACTGTGCATCCTTCCATTTAAGTCATTGTGGAGAAAGCTCACTGAATATTTCTTCCAGGCTTGGGAAACACAAGAGTTCACAGATGAAGAATAGGAGAAAGTCTATGGTTTGGAGCAGGCTGTAACCACCAGTGCTACTTCACCCATGTTTGTAGGTTACTGTGTAGTCACTGAAAGAATGGAAACCTGCAACGTAATGGTAAATAAAGAAAATCAGTGTGTATACCTTTTAGAGTAGTGAGTATACATGTGACCTTTTGGAAAGAATTTCGGTATTATTTATCCTTCCCTATATTATTAAGAAAATCGGTCGATTAATTCACAGCTGAAAATTTTCAGATTCTTTGACTGAGTTTTCATCTGGTACAGCTTACCTCTCCTGATTGAAGCTGAGAGTCTTCTGTTGGGCTTTATGGAATGTCACTCTGAATACAAATCCCTATCATAAGATGAAGATTTCTTCTGTGGAGCTCCTCAGCTTCTGCCATCTCACTGCTAGTCCTCATTGGATCTCAAAGATGCTGACCCTCACATGTACTCCCAAGTTGACAAGGCAGTTCAGGGCTTCGGAAACATCTCACAGCTTGATCAAACTTGGATCAAACCAGGAGTCCTAGTTCCTGCCGTCTTCTCTTACCTTCCTTGGAGGTTCAGTGTCCAGATCCTTGATCCAGCTCCAGTGAGGTTTATAAGCTATCTTCAGTAGCTTCGTGAACAGTCTCTGCATAAACCTGTCTGAATGACTTGGGCTCCATGTGTGCCTGACCCTCAGATATCATTAATAATAAGTTTATTATTACTTGCATGTTCACATAGTCGGCTAGCTAAGATTTGAGGGAAGAATGCAGTTAACAAATGCTGGTCTTAATCTTAGTTATTTTCTTCTTCCCATATCTTGAACCCCCAAGAGTCTGCAAGGCTCAGGGTCTTAGAAGGTCAGGGACGTGAAGATTCAGAAGGAAAGTGCCATCAGTAAGGGAGAACCTGTCATCATCTCTGTCCCTCATTCTCTATGGCTTGTCACTGCTTTTTCCATCCTCAAATAATAGCAACTCTGACTTTTAGACAATACATTTTCTTTCCTTTAGTTTCATTGCAAAGTCTTATCCTGTGACTCCTTTAATACAGGTGAGCCAAAAGTGCATCACATTGATGATTTCATTTTCATCTTGAAAAGTTGTTAGCAAAAGCAGCGAAGTTCCCCATGAGGACAGAATCAGGCTTCCTAGTAACAGAATACCATAGGAATAATCTCAGGTAAGATTATCTATCTCCATCCATCCATCCATCCTCCTCCCTCCCTCCCTCCCTCCCTCCATCCATCCATCCATCCATCCATCATCCATCCATCTATCTATCTATCTATCTATCTATCTATCTATCTATCTATATCTATCTTAGTCAGGGTTTCTATTCCTGCACAAAACATCATGACCAAGAAGCAAGTTGGGGAGGAAAGGGTTTATTCAGCTTACACTTCCACACTGCTGTTCATCACCAAAGGAAGACAGGACTGGAACTCAAGCAGGGAAGGCACTCAGAGGCAGAAGCTGATGCAGAGGACATGTAGAGATGTTATTTACTGACTTGCTTCCCCTGGCTTGCTCAGCTTGCTTTCTTATAGAACCCAGGACCACCAGCCCAGGGATGGCACCACCCACAATGGGCCCTCCCACCCTTGATCACTAATTGAGAAAATGCCTTACAGCTGGATCTCATGGAGGCATTTCCTCAAGGGAGGCTCCTTTCTCTGGGATAACTCCAGCTTGTGTCAAGTTGACATACAAAACCAGAGAGTAAACACTCTCTCTCTTTCTCTAATATTAATCAAGGCCAGGGGAGCTTAAGTTAGCCATGGTTACTCCATAGAGTAGATAACTTTCACACCTTGTCTTTCCCCTCCTAGTGTCACCAACAGTCCCATTTGTTAGGATCAGAATGTTGTTGAAGGTTTCTTGAGCCACTGGATGGAAGTAGGAACAAGCCATGCTTGTTTTGAAACCTTAATAACCTGCAACCGGGTTGTTGCCATTCCTTTGCTCCTGAAGGAGAGCTCAGAGAGCTCAGAACATCTCTGCTATACGTGGAACACAGGTTCTTCTGACCTCAGGTCATGGACCCCATTCTACTAATACGTTTTGCAATGCTTTCCAGAGTCTGTTTAAATAAGAGTGTGATTCCTCCAGAGATGTTGTGGAGGGCTGGCTTGTTCCCTTTCTTTTAAGTATCACAGGGAATTTGGGGCTATAGTTTGTATAGCACTTAGAAGCAACAGGCTTTTAGACCATCTCTTTCCAAATCTCTGAAATTGGTTTATGTTTGGGCCAATTCACTAAAATAGACTCAGAGCATTTGCAGGGGAAGGTAGTACATACGACTCTAGAAGCTTGCAGTGTCCTGGACTTTGAGGAATGAAGTATTCACTGAAAGATGAAAGGCAGTTTGTGGGCCAGTGTGAGCAGGCAGGGTTTTCTGAAGAACACTGTAATACAGTCCTCCTTAGGGAAGGGAGGCCCCTCCACTGTCTTTTAAATACCTCTTTGAATGGCAATTTCCAGTGGCTTTGTGAAATGATGTCTGATGGGATCCGGTGCTTCTCAAAGTTTCCCCAGACCTGCCTGTGGCCTCCCCTGCCCCTTGCCTTGAATTACAGTGTTTATTTTTAAAAGCTTTTGTGGTTTGAGCCTTCTGCCTTTGTTATTGCAGCTGACTGACTGACTCAGCCTTCTTCCATTTTCTCCCCTCCTCCAGTCACTTTGTGGTTTGGGGTCCAGTTGGGCTGCATGAAGGCTGGGCTAAAGGGACGGAAGTTCAAAACTGTGGACACATCTGACATCGGTTAACTTCAAAGTCACAGGTGCCCTTCACGGTGCTTGTTGTGCTCACCAGAAATGTCCACTCCTCTGTCCAGCTTGTCTGCTTGCTTCCATTGACTTTCCTGTGTTGTTATGCCGTCATACCTTGTTTTGAATCACCCCACCCCCTCTTCAAACCCCAGTTCTTACCTGTAACCCTGAGCCAGATGCTTGTCTGGGAGACAATCATCAGCTGCTCTCAGAAGAACACCATAGCTTCCTGAGGGGGCAGAACATTATAGAGACACACACAGTTCTCTCTCCCCTGGCTGTGCCAGGGAATAGCCTTTTGTTCAAGCTGCATATGGTGATGTCGTTCCTGTGGAAGATGGACATGGTGACTGGAAATTCTTCAGGGTACCCAGAAAGACGTGTCTTAGTTGGGAGGATGCCCGGCCTAAGCACTGAAACTGCAGCAGGTCTTAGGAACAAAGAGCTGCTCCTGCTGTCATCAGCAGAGACAGGAGGCAGAAACTTGACTCTCTGAAAGGACTTCCTGTGCTTGTCCTCACATCCTTTTGATGGCTCTCTTCCTTTATGCATTGTGCATCCAGGCTCTCAGACATTGAGTCTCTCACCAACTCACCATTGTGTTTTAGAAGGAAACATTGTCTGTATGTTTTTAGTTGGATCATCAGTCATTCCTCTGCTTTCTGGAACAAGATTTTATTGGGGCTGAAACCTTCCTTTTCTGTTGCCACAGAATCTTTAACAGCCTTTTAACTGGCAGACATAGACATCCCAGTGTTAGTAGAGGCAGAGAATATTTTAGAACCAGTTTGGATGGAAAAGACTAGTAGGATGCTTAGTTTAAAAATATTGTTATTCAGGACTGCTGGGCTCTACTTTGAAAGCACTGATGTCTGCTTTAGATGCTTTTCTAAAAGCAGACTGCAGTTCAGTTTTATGTTGGCGTGATTAGTGGGAATTCCAAAGATGTGGCTTCAGTTTGCAATAATTGTAGCCTTGGGGACTACCTGGACAAGGAATACTCAGGGCTAGTGCCGGTTGGATGGTAACTGATTCCTGTCCAGAATATTAGAATTTGCTGTGTTATTTATGGGCATGGTGGACTTTTATTCCCTTTAAGAATGCATTTATAGCTAATTTATGTTTTTGTGATCACGCCTTCTCAGGAGCATGTTTTATTTGTGTTGACACATATAAATTCTTTCCTTGAGTTTGGCTCACCTTTTAGAAACTGCCTGTCTAGAAGTGGAAGAAGAGAGCAACACTCAGTTTGTGTTGTTGTCTTGGTTTTTTTTTTTTTTTTTCAATCACTGTAATGGGAGCCATGGGTTTAAAGGAAGCCAACTCTACCTAGAAGCGGTGGTTCCAGCTCTTCACATGATGCAGAGAAGATGCAGCTGGAGTGAGAGCCCGAGACCAGGAAGCTATAAAATACAGCCCCTTGTCTTTTTTATTTTGTTCCACTTTTGAATTTATTTGCTCTTTGTTTGGCTTTGCTTTTTTAAATATTAAAGATCTCGCTGTACCAGAGCGACTCAATTAAATTAAGATAAGATGTTCCTAGAATAGAGAACAAAGGAACAGGGCTTGCTGTTCTGTACTGCTTTCTCAGTTTCTCTTTTATGTACCGTGTGTCAGGAACACCTTTTCCTATCAGATGCCCAACAGATGGAAATACATTAAGGGGTGCCGCATGACCTGTGTTGGTATTTAGAGGTTCAAGTTAATGGCCTGAATCATCAGGAATATATTATCTCCAGCATAATGAGACACAATCAATTCTTTTAGATTGTAATCATTGCTTAAATCCTGGGAACAAAGATTGTCCCTTCTCTAATGAGAACTAGATGAGGTGGTTCACATGGCATTGGTGTAATTAAAGTATAAGAAGCCCTCTGAGCCAAAGCCTGAACTCTTATTCCACTGGTGACCTTAGGCCATCAGCCCATTCTCCCTGACACCTGTTAACTGTCCAGATTTCTGTTCCCTTAAGGGCCTCATTTTCACTGCAGGATGACTTCACAAAGGTCATTGCCCATGGTGGTTAGCGCCAAAGAGCCAGGCTCCTGGGGCTCTCCCAGCTTGCTGGTAGCAAGGTGGGTTATAGGCTCCTCTAAGACACAGAGCCACAGCTTGCTTTGAGAATGTATAGGCAGCTGTGTCTCCTGAGTTTCTGTTCTATGACCCTTTGTCTTCCATTGTGCATCTGAGCTGGCTAGTCTTCTGTGGTATCTGTGCTCCACTGGTTTTAAGTCCTATAGTTTTCCTTCATCTGCCTGTGATGTTCTATGCACAGCTGGGAAGCAGGTGCTGCTTTTCAGTGGCTGCCCATGCCCTTCAGGATGCACAGCCCGTTCTGTTATCTGTGGTATTTTCTCTAAGTCTTTGTAAATCCTGAACTAACAAATACTGAATGATTGTTCTCAGGAAAACTATGGGGCTAGATTGGGCACAAAATTTGCCCATCAATTAACCACTGAATAGTCATATTTGTGGGTTTTAATTATCTATCTATCTATCTATCTATCTACCACTGATATAGTCATATTTGTGGTTTTAATTATCTATCTATCTATCTATCTATCTATCTATCTATCTATCTACCTCTATCTATCTATCTATCTATCTATCTATCTATCTATCTATCTATCTCTTCTCATGTTATATATGTGGAAGCCAGAAGAATACATAAATAAATGTCCTCTCTCAGAGTTCCTTTATTCTTTTGAGACAGAGTCTTTCACTAAACCTAGAGTTTGTCTGTTTGTTCAGTGTAGATCATTTGGCCACCAAGCCCCAGTAATCTGGTCTCTGCATCCCCTAGTGCTGAGGTTACATGTGTCATGTCCACACCCAGCTCTTGGCTGCTAGGAATCTTTTCTTGTCCACTGATTTATCTCTCCAGCCCTATGTAGTTTTTTTTTTTTTTTCTAACCTTACGAACAACTGAATGATAATTACTGCTTGAACGATGTTTGCTTAGCATTTGGAGATGGGGTGTTGTAAGAGACCTCACAGCCTTATACGCAGGAAAACTAGAGCACATGTCAGCACTGCTTTGGCACAATTTTAAACAGATTAACCACTGTGAGTTTACTACAGTGAGGGTGAGTGGCTCCCTGGATTGATAAGATGCTTACATTGCACACATGAGGAGCAGAGTATGACTCCAAGAGCCTGAGGTGATGATCCTTCCTGTAATCCTCGCTCTGGGGAAGAGCATAGGAAAGTCTCAGAATCTTGCTAGGGAGCCAGCCTGGTCTAGTTGATGAGTTTCTGCCCAATAGGGAGACTCTGCTTTGAGCAGAGTAGTGTATGCCTTTTATCTCAGCACTGAGGAGGTGGAGGCAGGAAGATCTTGGTGAATTCCAGGCCAGCTGGCTCTCAGGCTATGTAGTGAGACCCTATCTTAAAACAAACAAACAAACAAACAAACAAACAAACCCAGTCTTGCAAAACAAGGTGACAGCATTTGCAAAATGACACGAAGGTTTAACCTTTGACCTTTACACAAATATATACCTGCATGTATAAACACAAGGACACACACACACACCAATGCAACAGATGTGTCACTGAGCAGATCCTGTGACTCTACTTCACAGTAGGAGAACAGGGATAAGGAGACTGGGATCTGCACATAGATTGCAGCTCAGATGTCCACTTGGGAGACTCAGGACTATTGCCCTGTTAATCTCAGTGAATGACTGGAAGTGATTCAAGCAGGACCTATTTGGAAGGTACAAATTTAAGTTAACAGATGAATCTGTAAATACAGAATCCATGCGTAAGGAGGACCAACTGTGTTGCCTTTCACTGTTGTGTTGTTCCTCTAGAAAGAAACTGCCTTTGGAAACACCAAGGTAGGAAGTTGTGCTCAGATGTAGAACAAAGAAGTATATTCTCTTTCTAACCTCATCCTTGGTCATTGGGACATCACCTGAGGAGGGTCATATGGGACCTATTTTGACTCTCTTGGTAGATCTCCCTGTGAGGCAGCTCTCAGTGTGTTCCTTCTCCCTGGTGATGAATACCACCCTTCTGGAATGGATTCTGAGCTGTATATGTACAAGAGCTTCACGGCTTCTGCCCTGGCCTTGGTGGACTTTGGAGCATCTACAGTAGCATCTCCAGGAGCTGGCTGAATGATGAAACGTGGGTAACTCCTGTTTTACTGTTTAATACTTGTCTTGGTTAGGGTTTTATTGCTTTGAAAGACATCGTTACCATGGCAACCCTTATAAATGAAATCATTTGATTAGGGCTGGCTTATAGTTCTGAGGTTTAGTCCATTATCATCATGGCAGGAAGCGTGGAGGCATGCAGGCAGACCTGGTGCTGGAGAAGGATATGAGAATTCTACATCTGGATCCACAGGTAGCAGGAGAGACAATGAGCCACTAGGCCCAGCTTGAGCTTCTGTCTTGTCAAAACCTCTCTCTAGTGATGCACTTCCTCCAACAAAGCCCCTCCTACTCAATAAGACTGTATCTCCTAATAGTGCCACTCCTTATAGACCTATGGGGGCCATTTTCAAACCATCACAATACTGTACTCCCAATTTCTTTTTAAAGAGAGTCCAGCATGGCTTTAATCTCAAGTAGTCCTGAGTCGTAATTACAAAATACAATGCCAGTCTCTCTGTCCTGTGAAGAGCAACTGAGGCAGAGGTAGAGTGCGGATCTGAGATAAGGTGTTTTGCTTGGAGAGAGTGCATTGTCAAGTGCTATAGAAAAATGACTGTGACTCAGTAGCCACTCCCCAAAAGCTCCTGACTTTGGTGATCCTCAGAGGCAGCTTTGGAATTCCTGCACAGCATCTAGCCACATGTCTCTGTCAAAGCATATTGGAGTTGGTCAGAAAGAGACTCCCTCTGATGATTTCAGCCAGAGTGAAGACGTCTTCTGAAGAGGGATTCTTCTCCAGAGTGTCGCCCTTGGAGGAACAAGGCTCTTGTGGTTGAGACTCTTCCATCCTTGCTTACTTTTAAAGGTTGTTTTTGCTTTAGGAGACATGCAAACCATCATGAGCTGTAGCAGTGGCACACAGCAGAAAGCAGATAGACAGGCACCTGGAGGTGGTGAAAATAAGTCCATTTATAGTCAGAGTTTGTCTTGTGATGTCAAGTGGATCAGGTGTATGGTTTAACCTCCCATTAATCGTATTTCCCAAAGATTTTTTTGTTCTGCCACTGGCTAGAGCCAGGACTGATATTTACTATTCAAACCCTCCTACCTATCTGCTCAGAAAGTGACATGTCTTTCACCCTTGACCAAGCAAGAGAAGGCACTATGGCAGCTGGCATTGTCTGAGATTCATATCAGAGGGGACTCAGGAAACTACTCGTTCATTTCAAAATTGCTGTGTTCAGTTTTTCTCTCAGCCGCTGGTGAAGGGCTCTATGCACTCTAGGATATGAAAATTGTTGAGGCAGATTTGGAGGAGTAGGCTGGCTTATCAGCAGCTGGCCAAACACCGTAGCATTGCCTACGGTCAAGTGTTTACCTTAGAAGTCCTTGAACTATGCAGTTGTCACCAAAATTCCATGCTATTTTTCAGACCTGTATCTCTTCTGCGGCACTTAAAAATAGGTTGCGGGTTAGGTAATTGTCAGACAGTAATGACAGCAATGTCCCTTCTCTGCAGAGCAATCAGACGCACATCAAGGACTAAACAGTCCACAGGGCAAACATTTTCTCCCCCACTCCTATCCTCTTCCCCAGTGCTTTTAGCTTTCCATTTGAATATGGGGTTTTGCATATTATTTAATTTCCCCAGTGTCTTCAGTGACTGCTACAGTGGTCTGTGATCCCATCATTTCTCCCATGGGATGTGTGAGGAGAGATGGGCGGATTTTATATTAGCAGTCTGCTGAGTTGCTGGATGTCTGCTGGTCCAAGAGAAGAGATGGATGAGAAGCATAATGTGGCACGAGCCTTGTAGTTTAACACTTGAGTTTACACGGTTTGAGAAAGCAATTCCAGAACAAAGGCAATTCTGCGGACCTGCTGCAGCTTGGCTTTATTTCCCCACTCTTGTCTCCTTCTCTTCCAGAGAGTTATGCGAGCCTCTCTTTACATGTCTGGTGGTCCAGGCTTAGGCTTATTACTTTTGGAGTACTCTTGTGTCTTTACATCTAAAAAGTGAGAATTGTTAACTGTGAATGAACCAAATCAAACACATAATAAAGTCAAGGTTAAAGAAGTGCATTTGGAATAAAGCTCGAAGTACTTAAAATATTTTTCAAGAGCTTTTTAATGTAATGGCTCATATTATAATGTCTGTTTATTTTTAGGAAGAACACATACCCTTCTTCTAAAGCCACATATAAAATCGAAACTGGATGGTGATAAACTCCAGAGTTTTATCTTTGATGTTATCCTAAAGGACCAGAGGTGGTAAAAATGAGTCTTTTATGTGTGGCTAGCTAGGAAAAAAGCCTGGAGATTGATGGATAGCATCGGAGGGATATCCAGAGAGCAAGGGTTGGATGCTTTCAGAGCATCTGTGTACATGGAGCCTGAAGCTCATGATTCCAGAGAACTGGAACTCCAGAAGCAAAGCTGGAAGTTCGGAGCAGAAGATCAAGCTAAGTAGTGAGGTGCTTGCTTAATAAGCACAAGGCATGCATTCAATGCTCAGGGTTATAAATATAAATAAGAAAAATGACAGACCTAGATACTCTGTTGTCATTCATGACTACTGTGGATTTACTCTTGTGACCCCGAGTATCATTAACTGGAACCATTTTCATTTGTCAGTTCCACCGATATCTGTACATACGGCTTCGATGAGGGAATTCTAAAAGTCAGGCAAGACAGCCTTTCACAGCTAATGTTTATATTGCAGTAGAAACATATGTTCCTACTAAATGATTGAGCCATATAGCTGCTCTCCTTCTCCCTTTTTACATCATCACATGACAGCCCTGAGAAGGCCTCTAGTCACTGAGACCCTCAGACTATGGAGGGTATGGAGGAGGGAAGGGGCCATGCATGTATCCATCAGACTCGAGGATGAACAGAGAGAAGACGTCAGTTCCTTTGCAGTAGCATGTCTCCAGAGAATTGAAACTCTTGAGTAGACAGGACACAGCCCAGCTGTAACAAAAGCAAATGGCTTCTAATAAATAACACTGAAAAGCATCTTTGGAGACTAGAAACACTTGGGTGCAGCAATAGGAAAAGTTTCCTTCTAGCCAAGGTGGGACTTGCAGTTGTGACTTTCCTCTCATCATCTGTAGCAAAGTAATTGATGCACAACCCATGTCTAGAAATGTTTGCCTGGACACCTACCTACCTAAACAGAGTGTTCTAGAAGACCTGCATGAGGAAGGGGCAATCTTTAGATTCCACTGAGATTCTCTGCATTTCTGTGTGATTTTGACCAACATCGGAAACTTAGGGATTGGGCTAGATAAAATGGCATCCCACCGGAAGGATCCTTTTAGAGGCATACTTGAGGGCAAGCTGTGCTGTGACTATCTTCATCTACCCTGGGAAGTGAAGAAGCATTTGTCATCACGCTGTCTTCACTGAACACTCCTGTGAACGTGGTGTCAGGATCCAAAGGCGACTAGGAATAGATCCCCTGTTCGCTGCAGGTCAGTCAATCCAGGAGCGAGATGAACACAGTAGCTCCTAGAGGCACCAGTTGCTGAGGAGAGAAAACTGCCTCCCACCAAGATCTCAGGGGCATGCGGCTTTGAGGGAGGCAGGAAGAAGGGTGAACTATGTCCATGATGATGTCACTTTAGTGTGATATTAACTGAAAGGGCAGGAAAGGTGAGTTCTGGAATGCAGTCAGTGCATGAACTTCCTGGGTACCATGGAGGGCTTCAACCTTCGATGGAGGAAGGAACAAATAGTAACCTAATACCAACAGTCAGCTTCTGCTGCCCACTCCCATGAAGGTGGTCATTTCAGGATGGGGACACTTCCTCCTTATTCTATTGCTCAGCTGGGGAACAATAGCGCAGTCCCATGAAGTATGGAGCAGGTGTCAGAAGTGTGCATGAGCACTTTAGGTGAAAACCACTGAAATGCCCTTCTGTACTTGTATGGCCGTCTGTGCTGCCAGCTGGAGTGCCTCGCTTCCATTTCATTTACTGGAGCAGACACAGGTTGACTCTGCTGCTCAAGGTTAACTGTGGCTTCTGTAATAATTATTAAAGTTAGAAATTTCCTAGGATGAATTGTGAGTCAGCTTCTACTTTCTATCGTTATATTTCTATTTTAACCTGCAATGCAACCTTGGGTAAAGGGATGAAGATAAGAGGTTACTGTTAAGCCAAACTCCAATTGTTCTCTTTGTTATTGATGTATAATAAGTGTTTGCATTTATGGGATGTAGCATACTCTTTTCACTGTGTAGTCAGTGGGTGACGATCAAATTGGGATCGTTAGTATATTGGAATATCTATTTTCTTTTTTTTTTCTTCCAGCAGATTTGAACTGTTGTGTCAATGAATGCTAGTTATGGTTACCTACACTGCCAGAACTTAATCCTCCCAGGTGTATGTTGTCACCCCTCCCCATGAACCAACTTTTTGGTCTCCTCCCTTTTAGGGTTTGGAAACTACCATTCTACCCCACACTTCTGTGTGATTAACCTTCTTTTAAACTTACACTTGGAATAATTCATGATCTTTTTGTGGCTAGTTTATTTAGTTCACGTAATGCCCTTTATTTCCATCATTGTTGACACGAGTGGTAGGATTTCATCCTTTTTAGAGGCTGAATAGTAAGTGTCGTAGGATATGTGTTTCACGTTTGGTAGCCAATGGAAGCTTGGGCTAATTGTATTTCTGGTGATTATGAAGACTGCGTCACTCAATTTGAGGATTTGGAGGTCCCCTCCCCATACTGATTTCCTTCCCTTTGGATATTCAGCCAGGAAGGAGTATTCTGGGCCATGTGATAGTTCTAGTTCTGAGTGTCCTCCGTGAAGTATCCTATAATGACTACACCTGGGCTGAAACTAGGCAGTATCTTCTCATGATCACACTGGGATGAAACTAGGTGTATCCCTTCTCAGAGCTTTTGGATGTAGACCAGCACCTTTAGCTTGCAAGGTAGTGTATCCATCTGGTCTGCTCAGAACCTCCATGATGGGTCTTTTGTCTGGGCAGAAGGCATCATGAGTAATCAAAGGCAGGTGACACAGGTGCTTTTGAGCACTAGTGAAGCTGCCTGGTGACTCTGTTTGGAAGGAAGCTTCAGTACAGTTGGTGCCAAAGGGATGGCATGACTGAGAGCCAATTTAAAAATCTGTTTTGTTTTTTGTTCCCCCAGAAGTACAAACTCAAAATATGGGAAGATAAGGATCCAGCTGGTCTATTGCAAAGTAGCTTGCTTCTTATATTTGTCACTAATTTATATTGAGAAATGACAAATCACATCTTTGAGGCAAGACACCCACCCAGGTAGGGTTGCATTCTCAATAAAACATGAACAAATGTTCGGGTGGAATAGCTCTTATTCCTGGACAACTTGACTACATGCAACAGTGCTGAGTAAAACGAAGTTTTTATTTTCATGTCTTTGGAGGGATGAGTATTCTGAAAAGACTTCTGTTATACGCCTGGATATGCAGAAACATCATATCATAGAGTCTTCCAGGCAAAATAACTTGGGAGCTCAGATTACCTTATCTACATAATGCAGGATCATTTGGCTCACACCTATGAGACAAACAAAGGTAGTGACGAATCAGAACTGACGGCACACACAGCCCGTGGGTTAGTCTCTGTGAGGTTGGACTGTCTTTCTGCACACTGAGTTGAAGAGAAGCATCCCTTTAGTTTTCGATGCTGAGTTTGTAGCAAGAAACTTGTTACAAACCTCCTACTTGGTATTTTTCTAGCAAAATGTTTTACTGAATGACTTAACACTTGTCATTTCATTCAAAATTCACTGGAAATCTCACAGCTAGCCAACTTCCCAAGGCTAAATAAGCCTCCGTTTCCCTTTAGCTCTCCCAACCCCCAGCAGCAGATGCCTGTCTGCCTTATGTCTGACTTTGCAAATTATGCTTTTATAGAGAATTGCTATTGGGGTCAGCCTGGGCTCTTTCCTTTCTGCTCAGCCTTGTTCTGTTTTATTTTTCAGTGTGTGTGTGTGTGTGTGTGTGTGTGTGTGTGTGTGTGTGCACGCCTGTAGAGGGTACAGACCTTGGCCTTGTGCATATGGTAAATGCTGGGCCAGTGACCTCTAACCTCAGCCCTGTAGAACTGGATCTTGATGTTAAAATTGCTTGTTGTTTTAAGCTGCTGCTCACAGGTTGAGCCTTGGTGGATGAGTGAGTTGTTCTGACTCTGTACACTCAAGAGGCCACAGTGTGAACGGACCTCCGCCTCCCTTTCTTTCCCAGTGTTGGCCTGCTAGCCTAGAAGGATGAATCCATTTAGCTGTCAAAATAAAAGCTGAGAGTCCAATTGCCCATGCAAATGAACCACTTTGTACAAACACTCCAAAATTGCCTGCATGAAAAGCCAGCTCGCTCTTTGAAAATGTGGCTCATGGTAACCTAAATAAGGATGTATTCACTCTTATGAAACCTCGCGTCCTCAGAAAGTCAGTTTTGAAATTTTCTTATTTTGAACAGTTTCTTGATCTTTGGGAACACGTTGGCGTCCATAGTGGTTTGTGGTCCTCTCTTTTCCCGTCTATTCCCATGGCTCTTTGCAGCCGAGAGAACATGGCTCACTGCATTGCCCCACTGGGAGGCATTCAATAGCGTGTGTTTTTCTCTAGCTTTATTCCAGCCATTGAGGCAATGCATTGATTCCAGGGTCAGCAATTACTACCAGCTCCAAGTGCTCGCCGAAGGGTAATCTTCAGGAAGACTAAGTGGAAAACAATTGGATTTCTTTCTTCCCAAATGTTTTCAGGATCGGCCAGTGCTCTCAGAACGGAAATTGTTTCTGTCTTCCCATTTCTGTGGATTCTTGCCCTGCGTTTATTGTTTATAAGCCACTGTGTGCTGCCTTGACTCTTCTGTAATGGAGGGAGGCATCTCAGGCTGGACCTGGGAGTGAAGACTCTTAAGAGGGAGACTTATTTGTCTGCTGTGCCCCTCACTATCTAGATGGAACTTTTAGCAGTGCCCACTGTTCTGTCCAGCAAGTTAAAATTGTTCTTGAGGGTCTCAGAGCCCAATCTTTGAATTATTCCATGACCTTGGCCTGGGGTCACATGTCATATGGCTGTCCATGAGCCCTAAGTTACTTTAGGGGCTGGTCTCTAGGTTCCCTCAGCTCGTCTCAAGATATCTAAATATCTGGTAGTAAAATCTGAAGATTTAAGCACCCAACACTATCAAAGCCATGTGAGATGATTTGCCAAGATTCTTTATTAAATGGTTTTGATTAGTGTATAGTGTTACTTCTCAATTACACAGATGTTGTAATTTGGTGAGGCTGACCTCTGGATGAGGAATTCCTGGAGGACATGCGGCCTCTGTGGTGCAATGAGTCAAGTTCTTGGTCTTATCTTATCTCGAAGTGGATGCAGAAAAATATGGCTGGCCCGTTCGAGCCGCTGGGCAGAGGCCAAACATGGGTTTGCTGTTTTAGATGCAATGTTTTCTTATTACCATTCTCACACCTTTATTTCAAATGCATATGTTTACATTTTGTCTTTGTTATATAGGATTGGTGGCCTCTTACAGTGTGCTTTGCGTGGACTTATGATTCCTCTGAATCCTGGGGTATTTGAGAATGCTGGTTGAGGGTGGGCTAGAGAGCTGGGAGAAAAGGTTCTGCTAATGAAAGCAACAGCCAAGAGGTCCTGAAAGGTGGTTCCCCCTCTTTCCTCATCCTCTAGTCCCCTTGCCTCCTTGTCTCCCCATCCCTGCTGCTGGAATCTGATCTAATGGGATCCAACATGCACCGTGAGCACTTTAGTTAAAACTGTACAGTAGTTGAGAATCATGTCAATTCTAGCTGCTCCTGTCACTCAAAACCAGGTAACTGAGATTATAGGCAGCTTACTCCACTGTAGCCAGCACTCCACTCTCCTGTAGTCAGCAGCAGTGTTTTTTGTAAACTTCAAATGTGCACGGTGGACTTTATTTCAGAAAGTAAGCAATGGGAATGCATTTACGATGGGAAAGCATTCAGTATTTTAGAGGAAAGGGTTACACCATGCCGGGTCTTCTTCTGTACCTGTGCTCCCCCCCACTTATCTCTCTCTATTCCCCACCATTCTGACATTTTCCTCTGTCACTTTCATACTTTCCTTCCTTCTCCTGGATGACTGGCCATTGTAATAATAGTACCCTCTTTCCTTAAGGGCTGGTGGCTGATCACCCACCTGGGAGGGGGTTGGTAGGATATGCCTTTCTTTAGAGAAGACCTCACACGGCGAGGTCGGAGAGTGGGAACAGAGCAGAGTGGTGTGCCTGGGCCTTACCATTCATTCCATCTATCATTTCATCCCCTGTGAACCGTCTGCGTTTGCTTGGAACCTTTTCTCACTTGTGCATATGCCATAGTGGCTTCAGGATGAATTCCGGGACACCCTTCCCTGCTTGGTACTGCTCTCCCAGAGCCATTCCTTCCTTGCTTCTCAGCATCTCACTAGGACTCTGCTCATCAAGCCAACCTCTGGGTTTCATAGTCACCAAGCCAGTGGCCTGGTGCTCCCACACTAGGAGACTCTTGTCCTTCATTCATGTCATGTTTCAATTCCTGGACAGAAGATTCAGACCCTCATTGTTCATCTTACTGTGAAATTCAAGGGCATTCACTTCTGATACAATGTATCCTGAGTCCCCGTCCCCCAACCCCTGGATATAGCTCATGTTTTACAAAATAAATGGACCACAGTTGATACTCCTGTTTTCAAAATGTTTAAAAATTTACTGTAAGTAGTTAAAGTTTATCTAGGAGGGTGAAATATATTTTGTTTGTGAATGCATACAATAACTGAAATGCTAGTTCTGATTTGTGAGCTTTACATGGTGCTTTTTTGGCTCCAAACATCACAGCTGGCCATGAGGGAACCCTTAGCCGTGTCTGCAGTGAAGCCTGTGGCCAGTCTCTTTAATAGGTGCCTCTTTCTTCAAACTTCTCATTCCAGACTTGAATGGTCTCAGAGATTTCTCCTGTGTATTTTACATTTCCATGTAGCCATGAATATCCAGCCTTTTTTAAACATTTAAGATCTTCAAATTTGAACCTTGTTTTCCAGCATTCTAGAATGGGAGTTTCCAATCTAATTTGAGGATCACTGAATTTTTTTTCTAGAAAGACTCACAGAAGCTAGAAAAGGCATTAGGTACTTGGCTGTAGTTATTTTAGTCAAAGGAAACAGGGCAAGACCAGCAGTGGGAATGTGTAATAGGATGGGACCTGGGGGAGATGGGCTTACCTTCTGTACCCACAGTGGGGTCAAGCGACAATGTTTAGTTCTAGTGCAAAATTGTCAAAGGAAGCAAACCCTGCTTTTTATTGGGAACAGATCAGGTGAGTGTGGTTGATTACCCATGTGGTTGACCCCAGTCTACCTCCCATACTAAAGTCTGACACATAAGTGTGGCACAAAGCCCACACCACAGACGCCATTTCAGCATAGATTATCTACAATGGATTACAGCCTCAGGAAATTCAAAGGGACCACTATCAAGGAGACCATTAAAGGATACCACTCAGGAGCTGATTTGGGCTAGACTTATCTTTGCAATTTGCAGAGTTAACAATTTCTTCATATCTTCTAATCATGAAAGGTCTGGTTTAGCCTCTGGCCTGCCTCATGCCTCCCTGTTCTGTCCTCAGCAGAACTGCCATGGTTAAAGGTTTTACACCCCTCTTATCCTGGTATTCCACTGAACCCAGTGCCTCTTCTTTCTTTTGTATCAAGTCTCATCTCTTTCTGCAGTTGAATTCCTTATAGTGTTTTGTCATCTCCTTGCCCATCTATTAGAGTCTAGTGTGGCTCCTTTCTGTCTTTATCCCATCGACCATGTGCAGTGGTAGCTTTGATGCAATGGTGGACACTCCCCTGCCTGGCGCTGCTCTGTTGCCTCAACACTGGGAGGAGGGCAGCTCTCCTTGCTCCTTAGCCTCTTATAGGAGATTCTTTTTTTTTTAGCTTTTCTTATTTCCCATGATAAATGATTAAAAGGCCATCTTTCTGCTTGTGGTCCCTAGTTCTCCGTGGTCCCAATTTCCCCCTTAGAGGAATTGTTTTCTTTTAACCATGTCTATTTCTTGTGTATTCTTATGGAGTCCTTTCTGTGGTGGCCCTGTGCAGGAGTTCCAGCAATACACCAAGCACAAATGATGGTACCAGGCACTCACACTCCAACTCAGTGTGTGTTGACCAATGTGGTCTTCACGTACTGCTGCTGATGCCAGGCACTGCTGATGGGTTCGGTATTTGCTCCACTTGTAATTTATCAGTTGGACATACTTCGTACTTCTTTTCATAGTCTATCTTCTTCTCACTCATCCATCAGAGCACATGTCACCTGGCATTTCCCCCTGGGCAGCTTTTCTTAACTATTTTATCTGCAGACAATGTCTCACTCGCTCCCCTCACAGTTTCATGATATTTACTGAATTAGTAACAGAAGCATCACATGGTGTCTTGTGTGGTTTTCTGAGAGCACAGCTCCTGCCTGATGTGTGTTGAGGCTTGGCTCCTTCCTGTACACTGACATCATGATGAGCTGTATGTAGTTGGTGTACGGAATCTACACACTGATGCCAAGACATCGCCACTGAGCATTTATAGTTTTCTCAAACCTTTATCTGGTGAAGTTCTTTTAGACACTGTAACCCTAGGTAGAACATCTCTCTATGTTCATTTAATTTCCAGTGTATCTTTAGTACTTGGGAAATACCAGGTTGAACAGTGCCTAAAATGTGAATTTATTTTGGGGATTTATCAAGTCTGCTGCTTAGCAAGTCTCCACAAGAATGAATAAATCCACACTACCTCCTGCTGAGTAGAGCGATCAGAGAGAATAAAGCATATGTATGTTCAAAGCCAGGCACTGATGGGCACTTAGCAAGCTGCGATGGATGTTCACATCTCACTCTGTCATTTCCACGTGGAGACGTTTCAAGAACCCATGGAGGTAGTTATGGGTTGAAACTTCTGAGAAAAACTATTTGTGTATCCTCAAGAGTTCTAGTGATGATTTTGCATTTATATTCCTAGAGATAGATCGTTTCCCCATAGTAGTTCTGTAAACTTCAGAGGTTGCATGTATCAAGTAGGCTGCAGTGCCAAGTAGAAAGAGAAAAGAGTGATGTCAGTGGAGCCATAAGACAAACGGGGAAACTGATGTTCCTAAATCAGGTGGGCATGCTTCTGGGTTAGTGTAACCTCTTTCCTTTTGACTCCCTTCGGTTTTCTAGAATACGTTTGAATGATCTGTTACCTATATATCTGCTGGTTTATGTCTTCACTGTAACCAAAACCTGTGAGCAAGCTAGGCTTCTCCAGCTGCAGGAACGTTCCTGTAACTTGTCTCCTGCTAAGAGCATGGCGTGCTATCTCAGGGGCTGTACCTGAGCCCGTGAACCCTCCTATGTTGTGTGCTTTCGAACTGTCCCCAAGTGGTTCAAGGCTTGGTTGGATACTTGTGGAGCCTCAGAAGAAGGTTGAAGTTGCTAGCTTAGCTATCTGGCATATGGCTAGTGGCTATCCATCTCGCTGTTGGGATGAACGTGGACATGGTCTTTGTATTCATATATCAGGTTCTGAAGGGAGCTGAGCTTTCTTTAACCACAGGAGATCTGTCCATCACAGTTGAGTGATGGGGAAAGAGGCAGGTTTTACATAAAATGGATTGTTCTGGGGCTGTCTGGCTGTCCTGACTGTGGCTGTCACTGTTTGAACTGAGCAGAGATGCTCTCCTGCAATATCTTTGTTTCTACCCTAGTCTTCAATTCTTAAAGTGTTCTTTTTGGCCTCATCTTCTTTGTCAGTTACGAAATTGCTTTTTTCCATGGGCGGACGTTGTTCACGTGTCCAGTGAAGTTCTACGTCAGCTTATCTCTGACCTCTGACCTCTGGACAAGAGCTCATTGTCCATTTTTAATTTAAATCTTATATGTTGGCACTAGTAGACAACCATAGCCATAGTGGGCAACGGTGGATCTGTCCACTTCTATTACTCATACCTGAACTATGATCTAAATAAGCAAATGTGAGACAACAGTAGTAGTAATTGTTATAAAGCATATTGTAGGGTTCAAGAGGATAAACTCATATATTCACATGTGCTCTTTAATAAAACCTCCTAATAAACATTTTGTTGCCACACCCATCAGAGATATTGGTGATGAGAGAAATAAAAGAAAAGAAAGGAAGAATTTGAGTGTTTTACATTATTTTCCTGGGCTGAGCATTCATCTTTACCTTTGGGAAAGCTTCTTGACCCTTCTTTTGGCCTCAAAGAGTTGCATCTGTACCTTATTCCTTCCAAAGTGTGATGTCACAGGCCATGAAGACCCTACCGGGACCTTAGAGTTTCAGGGCAGAGCTGCACCTGGCTTTCTTGGCCAGGGCTTCCACATGCTGCTCCCAGTCACTTCTTTGCTCCTCTCAAATCCTCCGTGTTCTCCATTGGGGCTTTCCTAGAAGCTGTAAGCCTTATGGAATCACCGTCCCTGTGTCCCCGAAATCCAGGACACCCTTAAAGACATTTCAGCTGACTGCATTTTTTGTGATCTACAACTTTCCAGCAGTTGTATTAAACTTTGGGTTATTTTAAGGAGGTCGGCTTTAAGCTGGTTGGCTTTTGATCATCACCGACATGAGCCACATGGGGCTCATTGAGTGGAAGAGTTGCCGGAATGTTCTGGAAGGTCTTCTCGTTTTCTCATCACCATGCACAGCTGCTCTCTATTGCGTGGTGAGGAATGAGGACGTCCGTGAGCTTCACATGTACAATAGCCAGAAACCAATGGGAGAAGAGGGGAAGAAGAGACACATGGTGAATAAGGAGAAAGGAAGGGCATGAGCTGGTCTTCAGCACTGGTGGACACACATGTCCTTCACTGATGGCCAGACTCGTGCATCGCACAGATAACAAGTGGGAAGTCACCTACCTCAAGCTCTAGTGTTTGATGTTACAACCCGGCTTTCCTGCTTTAATAGAATAAATTTATGAGGAGATACAAGAAGTTTTTGGCTTTTGGCAAAGTAAATTTATTTTGTGCTACTGGATAACTTTTCTTATTAAATCTTATAATTGTGCAGGAAAGACCAGGACACGTGACAGTGCAATCTCAGATTCTGGTGTAGTTTATGCTATGCATACTCTTAAGACCTCTGCACGACCCTTTCTTCTGGGTACTTTGGCATAAGCTAAGCAGTGGAGGAGCCATTGAAATGGGCACCATTTTATTTTCAAACTTTTAAAGGTAATCCCAGTGAATCTGAAATAATGGCTGCTATGGATGTTTCATGAGATTTTTTTCAGATGTTGAACGGCACTAAAATTTTTATTTTCTCAGCCTGGAGAAACAGCTCAGCAGTTAAGGGAGTGCACTGGTCTTGCTGAGGGCCTGCATTTGGTTCTCAGCTCACATATCAGGAAGCTCACAAGTGCCTCTAACTCCAGCCCCAGGGAAGCTACAGCCTCTCGCCTGTGTAGGCACCTACATTGACGTGCACATACACCTTCCCCCAACCCCAGGCAAATAATTCAAACTAAATTAAATCTTGGAAGGAAACCATCAGAATTATTTTTTAAGTTTATCCTTTTTAAAGAAATAAACCCAGCCGTGTCTATAATGCTAGGTTTCTCGTAATTGATCGCCAAGCCGTCCTGTGTCCTCTAAGGATGCTTGTACTGGTTGTACAGGGATTGATGGGACTTCCTAGCATTTATAAGCAAAGACTGCAGTGATTTTCAATATATACTAACCGGATCTCTTTTTCTTTGTTGAAGGGCTGGCGTGTGACAACTGGGCTTGGGTACCCATGTGGCTGTGCAGTTCAGTGTGATTCATGACGGAGGCCACTCGTCTCTGCCCTCTCTTCCTCGGTAAGTGAGACGCCTGAGTAGGAAGTGCTGAGACCCAGAGAGAGTGCTACACATTTAGACTAGATGTCTCTTCTGTTAAAAATGGCAGTAAATGATAGCTTTCAGAAAAAAGAACTTTTCTTTAAAGGTAATGCTATTTGGGTCTGAGTGTACTGTGAAATCACTGGCGAACCCTGGGACAGGAAGAGAAATGGTGACTCATGGTGGTTTCTAGTCACAGTGTGACGGCCTAGCAGGTTTCAGTCTTGTGTCTGTGCGTGTCCTGACTTACTTAGTTTGTGGTGTGCCATCTGTCATTGCACTTTCCTATTGTGGGACTTCCTAAGGAGTCTTGTACCTTCTGAAAGAAGCCACAAATGCCCACACTGTCCTCAGGGATATGATTTAGCTGGTAGCACAGAGGCCAGCATCTCACCTTCCAGAGCCCAGCCTCCTATCAGCAGTCCTGCTTGTGGGACATCTAAAGTCCAGCTCAACCTCCTACATCTGTGGAACTCTCTTAGG